>PVKM010019779.1:0-23938 GCA_004027735.1 Carollia perspicillata | reverse complement strand
ATTCTGGAGGAAGATGTCGTGATGCTGGCGGAGGAGATGGTGTTTGCAGGTCGAGGCCCTGGAGGATACAAGGGGATGGCTTTGTAGAGACCAAGCAGAAGGCGGGGCCAATGACTGCAGCTGGGGGTGCTCATCCACGCTGACCAGATGGAAGGCAAGGACTTCAGGACCCGCGTAGGTATGGGCTGGCCTTGGGATGGGAAGGTGAATACTCCTATGTGCTCCTGGATGGATGACTCAAGGTTATCAGCTGGGTGTTGGGTGGAGATGTGATGAGGAGTCTCAGAGGAAAGGGTGTGGAACTTGTTGCTGGAGCATGAGGGAAAAGAATATACTAGACGATATCCTCAGGCAGGATTGCCCGAATGCCCATTTGCAATTTGAAACAAGACAGGTCATTGCATTGGGGTGTTTTCCTTCTGCAAATTTCGGAGGCTACCATCACCCTGCTGCCCCCTCCGACTCCTGTCCCTCCTTCAGTCTGTGGGAAACCTGTGCTACTCCCGCAGGTCTAGATCCACTGTGCTCAGTGGCCTCTGTCACATCTACTATGACCATACTGTAATGACCCACTTACTCATTTGTGGCTGCCAGCAAAGCATAAGCTCCCAGTAGGCTACGGGTTTTTTTAATCTGTGTCATTCTGAACTTTACCCCAACTTCAAACATAGCACTTAGCACCCAGTAGGTGCTGAACATATACTAACTGAATAAAAGAAATGTTTCAAAAGGCAAATATCAATGTCTCCAATGTCCACATTAGCATCAAGAACATTTGCATTGAATGTTGATTTACAAGAATTCTCACCTATTTATTATCAAAACATTGACAAGTTGTCTGAGACTTATAGTTCAGCTTTCTCTTGCTGCAGCTCCCAAAATTACTATGCACAGTTGTGGGCAAGAGTTTTGCCAAATGAACACATAAACAGACGACAGTGTGGTGATCACCTGAGGGAAAGGAGGTGGGGGAGGTGTTCAAGGGCAAGGGGAGTCGAATACGTGGGGACAGAGGGAGACTGGACTCTGCGGGTGAAACAGCACAGCGCACAGGTGACGTGTCACAGACCCGTACACAATGGCATCAACCAATGTCACCCCCATGAATTTAATTTAAAAAAGAGGTTTGCATTTTAGCTGACTTCCTCTCCTCAATTCTACCCTCTAAAAATGGTGAATAAGACTTTATAATAGCTATGGTTAAAGGAGAATAATAAGCACCGAAACTTGTATTTTAGATGCAGTGTAATTGACCTGCACACCACATTTTATCTACTAGTGTGTTTTTTTGCAAATTAGAAACCAAGTTGAAGAAAAACTATACACAATATTCCCCACATATTTTAAGACATGATTGAATATTTTAAGATATGAATGATTATGAACGATTATGAATATTATGAATATTGAATGATTGTGAATATTTTAAGAAGAATGATTATGAATATTTTAAGAAGCTATAACTTAGATTTAAAGTTAGTTTTCATACGAAGAATAAACTTAATGCACAATCAGGGACATGGGCCTCAGTGGTACTCACCTCTCTGCTGATGGATAATAGACATGTTTTTCCTTTGATTATCCGTCATTATGGTGACCTGCCCAATCAACAGTCACTGTAACATTTTACGAAGATGCAAGAATGCATGTAGTATCTCACAGAGTCTTCACAATACCCACCAAGCTTGAGATGTACTTTTATCTCCAATGTAAGTGAAAAGAAGCTTAGAGAGATTCAGTAACAGTCATACAAAGTCACAGAGACAGTGAAGAGCAGAGTCTGAATTTAAACCACGACTGGCTGGGCTCCAAATTGGATTTTCTTTCAATAAAGCAATGTTTTAAGCCCCTTATTTAGAAGGCCCTTAGGATGGCTAAGGTCCTTTCCAGTTCTTAGAGTATCATTTTAATGAAACAAAAAGTTCTTCACTGCACCTACTTCTCATCTTGGGTTATCAGTCTCACCAGCAGCTGGGAGATAATTTAGAATCTTCTCAGCGCGGGCCCTGTCCTCCAGTGTGGCACATGTGGACACAAGCTGAACACACAGTAACTGAAAAGGACAACCTTCCTTTGAGTAGTAAGTGATACTGTTTCAATTTATGTTACTACTGGAATCTCTGCTGCAGAAAGCAGGAAGACTTAAAAAAAAATGACCAGGATAAATAAATGTTTTAGAGATGCTTCTGAAATGGGAGTTAGATGAATGTGAGTATTTGTATATAAAACCTAAATTTACACTCCTTTTCATGAGTCTAGGTTTTCAGTTTCTAGTTATTGGTTTACCCACTTGCTGGAAAAGTAAATATTTACTTCAGTTCTGTATAATGCTGCGTCCACCCTTGCCAGTCGTTTAATAGTGACAACAGGACTGCTGAGTTTAGTTCTGCAATCGGCCGTGCACATTATCGGCCAGATGAACATCTGATGTACTACATGACCTGCATCACTTAATGACGGAAAGCATAGGTAATAACAAACACGTCTGTACGGTGCACTGTTTAACACGTGCATTTCACAAATGAAGAAAAAAGGCACAGAGGTCAGCAACTTGTCCAAGTTTAAACTGCTAGTAAGTGGCAGAGTCAGCACCTGGAAAATACTTGAAGAGTGCATGAATATAAAAAGCTCCCTAACACTGGGATGGTTTATTATTATCTATCAGAAATGCGATCAAAGAATACAGAAGTTTTGAAGACTAGTCATGAGGGGTGACAAATTCTTGGCTCTACGAACACCAAGGGCATCATGTATATGAGAATCCCAGTCTGAGTTGAGAGTGACTGAAGGAAGTTATAAGGACCTGTGTGAAAGGGATACTGTCGTGCAGTGAAAAGAACACAGGGCTGAGACACGGAAGCCAGGGGACGTTCATCTGTAACACAGGGAGCTGGGCTGGATGACTTGGCCGGGACGCTCTGTCCTTGCCCCAACAGATAAATGTCCTTCGGCTCTGCCCGAGGACGCTGGCTGGCTGCCTTACATCCAGGCGCTCTCTAACTTCTGGTTGCTTCTGCCAGGGAGGAGAACCCTTGGCAGAGATGGGAGGGATAGGGGAAGGAAAGTCAAGGATTACACTTGGCCATCCCTGTAAGGTCTCCAAAGGTCATGGCTCCTCCCAAGGACTCTTGTTTTCTCTGACCCTCCCCCTGCCCAGGGCAGAGTTCTTCAGGCTCGCCCCCGTAGGCATGCACTCCTCTTGTGGTCCTTCTACTCCCTGCCCACATCTGTGGCGTCAGTACCCTTGTAAATGAACTCTCCTTGGATGAGCCCAATTCGAATGCAGCTAGAACTACTGAACTTGGTATTCCTGTTCTTCTTTCTCCAAAGTAATGATTCTTGGCTTCTTCCCGCGACATTTAGATGGTACGCACATGAACAGAAGAAAGAAGTCTGAGTTCCCTCCATTTTTTAAAAAGTATAACTAACGTCCACAATCACAAGTAAGAGAGCCATCAAAAGTAAGTAAAATAAGACCAGAGCTTTATTTCATTCTGAGGCAGTTAGTACACTGTCATACCAACAGGTCTGGGCTAGCCACTGTGCACCAAATACTTCCAAAAGACCCAAGACTCCCCTCACCAGCTGCAAACAAGGGTTACGTGTGGCAGTTCTGAAACGAGGCACTTGAAAACCACGAGGAATGGCGAAGGACACATTGTAACTCCCGAATTAAAGAAGAGGGAGGTAAACTCAAAATAAAACACAGAACACCACCAACATAGATCTCCCAAAAAAAAGAAGTGCAACACATGCTCTCATAAACCAAGAGTAACAACAACAATAACAACAAACCAGGAACAAATGCAGAAATCTCCCAAATAAGTTTTCCAATGTATTACAAAAGGAAAAAAAAAGTATATATATAAAAATAAAAAAGTATGACACACTAGTGCAGTCAATTACCAAACACCAAGGTTTTCTCTCTTTCCAAAGCTCTACTGCCCCCCATACTAGCAGCATGTCTACAGGCTAAGACTGTAGCAGCAAAACATATTTTCCATTTGGCATTTACAAAATTAAATTACTGAATAAAAATATAAATTTTTTTATAAAACTATTTCATACAGTGACAACTTTTAGAGCAAGCTAACAAAAAAACTCATAAAATGGTTTGGTACAATAGATGTACTTCCAATGGTGTGAACCATAAATGAGCATTTACAATCTTGATTAGTTACCCTATGGTACTGAAACCAACATTTATAGTAATGCATTGTGTTTAGTGACTGAGAAAAGTGAAATATTGGAGGACCTTCTTGTGCGTAAAATTTCAAAAACCTCATTATGAAAAAATATGGGTCTGTTGCATCTTCTAGAATACAGGTAAATTGCTTTCTGTTTTAAAAAAATCTTCACTACGATATTAACAACTGACTACAATTCATTACCTAATAATTTAGGTAAGACTGTTCTCTTTTTTTAATCATTTTAGTTGGGTGAAATCCAGTAAGACTTCATCCAGCTAAACTGCACTTGGTGCTGCTCTCAACTGTTGTACCACAACAAAAATAGGTTCTTCTCCCGTTCATGAGAAGTTCCACGTGGAGGAATGGGCGCACCCTGAGCAGACCTGAAGTGTTCTGAAACCATAATGCTTCTGTGGGAGCATCTCACATGACCAGAGTCCGGGTGGAGAAGGTGTTCACGTATTTCCGAGCCTGACCCGAAGCTGTCATCTGATCTTCCATCTTTCCACAGGAGGCAGCTTCCCAGGCCCCGCTACAAGGCTAAAGAGGGAAAGACAAGGCAACGGCAAGGTCAGACAGAGAGCAGAGCGAGCCCGCACTTGAAGTCCCAGCCCCAGCAGAGTGGCAGAGGGAATTCTGACCCCCAGGGAGCCTTTGTCAGATAAAATCTTAATGCTCCGACAACCAGGGATCCAGCATTCTTTTAAAAATATTTTATTTTGTTTTATTTTTTAGAAAGAGGGGAAGGGAGGAAGAAGGAGAGGGAGAGACATATTGATATGAGAGAGAAACATCGATTGGTGCACTTCCAAGGCACCCCAACTGGGGACTGAACCCGCAGCCCAGGCATGTGCCCTGACCAGGAATCGGACCATGACCTTTCGGTTTGCAGGTCGTCACCCAGCCAACTGAGCCACACCAGCCAGGACAGGATCGCTTACTTTTTAAAGACACACTGAAAGATATAAGAAAGGACTAATATCTAATGGCAGCATCCGCATCCTGATCCAGGTCCCGTGTCTGGCACTTAACACACACGATCTCATGTGCACAGCACAACTACCCCATGAGGGAGGTTCATTTCCCTCCTCAGCTGGGCAGGCAACGGAGACCAGAGTGGAGAGAACATGCCCAAGGCCACTGCGAGGGCGAGCAGTGAAGGGGCGTCGAATCCAGGTCTGTCTTGTACAGCCCTGGCTCCCGCCTTCCCTGTGTGCTCCTTCAAACTAAAATATGTGTTTTCTGTGCCTTACTTTGTTCCCCAATGGATGTAAGATACTTACAAAATAAAGATAACAGGGCTTAAACCGTGGATGAGGCAGGGTCACGGGTAAATGTACTGAAAGTTAATCCCATGAAGATGGGGAGAGATTTGTACACAAAACCCTGGCCGTGAAGTACCATGTACCTGCTGGGTGGAAACCTCAGCCTGGGCGCTGAGCTCTCCAGCAGTCAGTGCAAAGAGGGAAATACGAACACAAGCAGATAGGAGATCTGGTGTTTGTAAACTCAAAACGCAATCAATGGTATTTATTTATTTATCGACTTTTTAGAGAGAGGGAAAGAGAGGGAGAAAGAGAGGGAGAGAAACATCAATGTGAGAGAGAAATACCATCAATCGGTTGCCTCCGAATCTGCAAGCCAGGCATGTGCCCTGACCAGGAATGGAACCAGCGACCTTTCGCTTTGCAGGACCAGCCAACTGAGCCACGCCAGTCAGGGCTAAATCAACGGTCTTTAAAAAGCACAACTATTCCTGGTATTGATGTCGGAGATTTTCTTTTCCACGGAACAAAACAACAGAAAGACCTCTGCTCTCTAAAGCTGGGAGCGCCCTTTAGAAGATAAGATGATTGCATGTGGAACAGGTGAGGTGAGACAGGCAGCAGGAAAGGTGCCGGGCCCAGGTGAGGAGGACGCAAAGGCCCACAGAGGAACTGCCAGGGCCATGCTCCAGGGCAGCGATTTTCAACCTTTTTGATCTCATGGCACACACAGGCTAATTGACTGCAAGTCTGTGGTACACCAAGTACTATGTTTTTTGCGTATCTGACAAAAAATAGGGATAATTTGGATTCATTGACACCAGATGACTAGTACTGTTATCATTATTTTATTTGACACTCTAAGGAAAAAGGTCTGTGCCCTGACTAACTGCTCAGGTATTGCATGTTTTAAAAATCCTTGCGGCACACACCAGGGTGCCTGGCGCGGCACACAGGTTGAAAGTCGCTGCTGCAGAGACAGGGCAAGAGTAGGCAGGATTTAGGTAGACAGGGCAGAGAGGAGTGTAGCCCAGGTGGAGAAATGACATGAAAGGGCCAGGGAGCGGACCTGTGTGTGTTGTTTGTGGGAGGGTCTGGGTGGGGAGGAGAGGAGGAGTAGAGTGGATTGAACAACAACACTGAGCTGGCGCTCGCTGTGTGCCCCCCATGCTCCCAAGTGTCTCACACGCGTCATCTCATCCAGTCCTCACACCGAACACATCACACATGGCACCTGCTTACAGACCAGGCAATTTCAAAGGAAGAGAGAATTGAGGGCACATCTTCAAGGTCACCCAGCTAATGAGTGAGAAGCAAGAATGCAAATCCAGGCCCTAGTGAGCGTAAGAAGCTGCTTCCGTCCCAGCTCTTATCAGTGGAAAACACAGTGGTGATGGTCAGCAAGGCCTTGGAACGTAGGAAGAATGTATAGATGGCATGTCGAGGTTATCAGACTTTTTAGCAAAGAGGTATGATAATTCTGAATGAGCGTGGTATTTGTATGGTGATGGGGTTTCCTCAGCGAGTGGCTGGAAAAAAAATTCAGTCACATAAGGTTTCTAGGGCCATGTGTCTAACTTGTGAGCTTGCACAGGGCACAAACTGGGTTTGTCCGCTTCCGCCCAATCTGCCAAGCCATCTCACCACCAGTGTCAAGGGCACCAGCCACGTTTGCATGTTTACTCTGCTCAGAGGTTCGACGTGGAACCAGAACTACTAGGTGGCAAAGTGGAGTGTTGCAGTGTTTTCCTGGTGCTGTGGTTCACAAAGATGACAGAACGAACGTGACACTGGCCTGACTCTGCCACTGAGCCACACTGAATGTTTTCCCGAGCAAAAATCACCAGGGTGGTTACAGCTCTCCGTGAAGTGGTTCTGAATAAGGGATGTTTCTCTGATGTGTGTCTGTGCATCAGATTTCCTATTTTAGTTTAGTTGATGGTGTACTTGTTGTTGCTAAAATTTTTCAGTGCAGCCCCGAAACACCAAATTGACACGCAAAAATATCCGATTAAAAAAAGTGTAATGTGGTCCTTTCAAAGCTGGAGCTTGTGTCTGTGGTCACTGCGGCGACGTGAATGTGGCGTCCAGTGACCACCACGCAGTGCCAGGCAGTGCTCAGGGCCAACAGGGCGCGGAGAACACAGCATGTGGATGTTAAAGGACAAGTGACCAGAGAAGCAGCCAAATGAGACGTCTTAGCAGACGAATATCCTGTACTAATATCCTTAGTATCCTATATACTAACATCCTGTAGGTAAATCTAAAATTACATGAAGATACACACCAAGACCAAAGACACGCATTTTGAAAGACTGCATGCAGACACGTGGAGGGGGCAGGGGAATGAGAGCAGGAGCAGAGATAAAAGTGAGGAGCAGCCCTGGCTGGTGTGGCTCAGTGGACTGAGCACGAGCCTGTGAAGCAAAGGGTCACCGGTTCGATTCCCAGTCAGGGCACATGCTGGGGTTGGGGGCCAGGTCCCCAGTGGGGGACCCATGAGAGGCAACCACACATTGATGTTTCTCTCCCACTCTTTCTCCTTCCCTTCCCCTCTCTCTAAAAATAAATAAATTAAATATTTTTAAAAAGTGAGGAGCAGGGAAGGAGGTTTTTGTTTTTCACTGGTCAAGAATTTTTCTACTTAGCTGTGCTTCACTTAATATGAAATTAATTTTTTAGACGCATAAACTAAGTATCCTAAAACACTATGTTGAGACTGTTATGTTTGCTTTTACCATGCTTCTTGGTAAAAGTCAAGTTCTGATTCTTGGCATTGTGGTACTTAAGTTAATTCAGAATTCCCAAAATGAGTTCAGGAGACTCTCATACCAAGTGTTATCAGTTTGATACATTTCCAACTTGAAACGGGACGTCTGTTCTCGTTGGGCCTCCCACACGGCTCATCACTTTGTTCGTGTGGGGTTCCTCCTCCAGGACTGGATATTTAAGACAAGATCAGTAGATGGAAGGTACCATGTATTTGTAATTAAGGTTCTGAGAAAACTTTTCGGGCAGCTTCTCTTAAGACAAATGGAATTTACCAAGAAATAGATCAAGTTGATAGAAATATTTGAATTCCAGAAAGCAGAACATTTCAGGGACATATAAGCCCTGAAGCTCAGGGCTTGGGAGGGGCGAGATGACTCGAAACACCCGAATCTCCCAGTGCAGACAGACGCCGGGACAGAGTAGCCACTGTGTACGAGAGTCTGTGTGCTGAACAAAAAGCCAGCAGAGAAGTGTGTGGGTGCCTCCTTTTCTGCACTGTGAGAGCACAAAGCAAGCACTTCTTACAACAATGAATGAATAAAACGGGTCAGAGTGGACACATCCCCATGCTTTGGCAGGAAAGCCGGCGCAGAAGGCCAGGTACTTGGGTAAGAAAAGAAACACTTCAATCCAACAGCCCAAATGGCAGCTGCCTGCTCTTCTGCTGTTTCTGTCTCTTTAATTCCCTGAAGCCCCGGGGCCCTGGGCCAATTTTTCAAGCAGACAGAATAGTTTGACAAACAAGGATTAAATGTCTTTGTGCTGGAAGAATATTTTTTAATACTGTCATGTAGATCTTTGTGCATCCTCCGTATTCCCTCTCTTTAAAATTCAGTTTCATTTACAATAAAGAATTGATAAGAATTCCAGATTTGTGCAGGTGAATTCTTGTGAAATTGTGAGCACACGGTACTATTGCGGGCATGTCACGCTACCCAGATTCATCTCAGCATCAATAATCCTGCTGCTTGTCCTCCTGCCTTTGCCTGGGAGTCACCTTCCGCATCCTGTAATCTGTCTTTAATGGCCCCTGGGCAGAATGGAACTGTAAACAGACTGTCAAAAGCTTTAACTGGGATATCCTGCTAAAGCACTTTAAACAAATACTCAGATCCTTTGTAGAAAACAGAAGAAATAAAAGGAGACAAGCCCAGGTTCACAGGTGGTTTTCTGTCAGATTATCTTCATATTTTTCATTTAGACTATGCACAGTTTTTTTCATCATGCTAAACTACTACTACTACTACTACTACTACTATTACTACATTCATACAGCAACTTCACACAAGAGCTGCTGATATCAAAAGCCGTGGCACAGTATGTGCTCTACAATTCATAGGCCTAAAAGAAATCTGCATAAATCATCAAAAAATGATTTTGTAACACCAAGGCAGCTTGTGAGACAGTATTATGTTTTTCTTTTATTGTTTTGTTTTTTAATAAGCAGACATGAATAATGTCCAAAAAAAGTAAGAATAAGAATGATCTGATTATTCTGTTTAACCCGTTTGAAGAAAATACTTCGAACTAAAACTCTAAAAGTCAGAATTCCTTCCCAAAGGGGCATCTGTTGACAATGTGTGAGCTGTGAGAGCTAACACAGAAATCTTCACTTGCACCTTGAACATCAGGGTGAGCCTGAGGTGAGCTGTTGCTAAGACAAGGTTAATGTTCACAAACTTCTCATGCACAAATGCTACCCCGAGCATACAGACATGAAACCATTCAGTGTCTCCTGGATTGTAGAAAGGGGCCCGAAGTTAGAGGGCAGAAGGTCCAGGCAGTGATAGGAAGTTGCCCAGTCCACCAGAACCTCCACTTCCCATCCAAGCCTAAGCTAACGATTGCTAACAGGCAGGGACTTTGCCTAAATTTGGAGTTTTCCCAGATATCTCTGGGGGTCTCTTCCCTTACGTGTTTACAGACTTTCCAACAGTTTGTTTCACATAGCCTAGGGTGTCACACATTTTTAGAAGAATAGCTCTTTCCTTAGTCACCTATCCGTTCCAGACTATTAAGATGAAGACAAGTGCCAAATTGCTCTAAAGCAAGTCTGTCTTTGCTGGCCGGAGGTGGATTCAACATCACAGTGTTCCAAACCAAACCAAACCAAACCAAACCAAACCAAACCAAACCAAAAGGCCACAGATATCCACAATGAAGTGGAGAGCCTGGCATACCTTCCCATTCATTTAGCCTTTCTCAGGTCAATCCCAAAACTATACTCAGTAAATTTGCTTAATTAATTTATTTTTAAAAATTTTTATTGAATCTTATTAGGGAAGGTAACATTGGTCAATAAAATTCCGTAGGTTTCAAGTTCACAACTCCGTGATACATCATCTGTATATTGTATTCTGTGCTCACCACGCGAAGTCAAGCCTCCTTCCCTCACCAGTTATCTCCTCTACCCTCTTCTACCTCCCCACCCACCAGACTTGAGTCATATACAACATGTGTTAAAAGCAGGTTGCTGATGTACCACTGACAGCTAAGTGAATTCTTGCCAGGACGAATGGAAAAAAGTGACCCAAAGAGAGAACAAAACACATGTATACGTATCCCAGGTGGCGGGAGGCAGGTCAACAAGAGCACCCTGTACTTCACACTGCCCGGAAGGCTCTGTGTCACCCGAGACTGTTTCCATATCTGTCGACATGCCAACACAAGCAGCAGAAAAATAGAGAAAACCCAGGAAATCAGTTGTTTCATCTCCGTAACACCAAAGATATGACTACCTTTATTTCAGGAATCGGTTGAATCAGCTATCTCTTTTGGTGACCCACTGACACAGTTCTGCGAGAGTGGAACAGGGAATGAGAAAGCGTGTGCTAGAGGAAATCAGACACCACAGGGCAAGGAGACGGGCCGTTGCTGAGGCCTCCTTGCCTGTGTTTCAAGAACAAGGCTGCACGTGGCCTTTGCCTAGTTAACAGACACCACCCAGTCCCAGTCCATGGACAAGAAAGAGCCTTTTGGTCTGAAGAGGTTAATGAATGAAAGACTTGCAATTAGAAAACGGTGGCATCTAGACCAGAGCCCAGGTTCGTGTTGCCTGCATGGTCATCTATTACACCCCTCAGCAACACTGATCACGCAAAAAGGTCCGCCCTGTTCTTTTTTAAAAAAATTCATAAGTAATTCTCTAAAATAGGAGCAATCCAAAACACATGGAATTGAAAAGTGAGTTTCAGCTGCTTGCAATAATATTTTAAAATTCACTGATGCCGTGCAAATGTGTTTAAATAATAATGGCTGCAGAAATTTATTTAAGCTCGCTTTTTAAAAAAGCAAGGCCATGGCAAGCTAAGTCAGGAAATTAAAATTTAAGGCTGTCACTCTGTGGTTACCAAAAAGAGGAAAGTGAGTGAGTAGAAAGCATATGAACACATCTTTTACACTTGGGTTTTAAATAGGAATAAAAGGAAATTATAATTTAAGAGAAAAATACAGAAGTTCAGAGGCTTATAACTTAAGTAGTTTCGGATCTACTAATGAAAATGTCAACCTTAAAACGTGTTTGGTGGTAAAATGTATTTATTTCAAGATGTAAAGCAAATTGAAAGCAAACTGAGAAAATCAGGCACCTCTTTTCTCCTTGCTGAGAAGGGAGCTCACACGCATGCACCTCAGGCTTTCTCAGGGTGATGTTTTTTTTTTAAATCACACCAAGGATATGTTTTTATTGATTTTTAGAGAGAGAAAGGTAGGAAGAAAGAGAGAGAGAAACATCGATGTGAGAAAGAAACACCAACCAGTTGCCTCCTGTACACGCACCGACTGGGATTGGATCTGCAACGGAGGTATATGCCCTGACCAGGAATCAAAGCCACCGCCTATTGTTGCCCTGGACAACGCTCCAACCAACTGAGCCACCGAGCCAGAGCTCAGGGTAGCTTTTGAAGAGTGCAAGGTTTCTGGGCTGAACGTCTTTGTCCTCACTTGTGATCATGTTTGAGTTTCTGGACTCCATCCCACCCCCACGCAATGTGGAACAGTGACTGCCCAGCACGGAAATATACATTCTGAGCTACACAAAAGACATAAATATCAAAAACGTGTCACCACATTTATGTAACGAATCCCTGCCTGCTTTGACAATTAAAGCTAAAGCACCTTAAAAAAGAAAACAAGTCCAAGTCATAATGAGATTATGCAGCCAGCACAAATTACTTTTGGGAAAAAATGAAGCATAAATCATTTTAAAAAACAAACATAACGTTATGTGTGCATAATGGCTAACAACAGCTTCTAGTTAGGCATCATAGTTCATGTATTAGGAGATCTATGGAGAATTCCAATTTATTAAAATTTGTTGCTTCTCAAGGGCGACCCAGTCACAAACAGGCACACTCAGCACCCTGCCTCTGGTCTCCACATACACAGAATGGTCAGAGCACCTTGGGGAAATGGTTGGTTTCCAAGAAGAAAGGGAGGACAGACATGTGGCTATTTCATTACAGCCATTTAAATGAAATAAAGCTAAAAATTCTGTTCCTCAGCGGCTCTAGGGACCTTTCGAGTGCTCCATGGCCACATGTGACTCTTGGCTAGAACACCGGACAGCGGCACCCGGGGTGTTTCCATCCCTGCACAGCTTCTGCTGGACACGGGTTTAAAGATCGGGGGGTTGAGAGACTTAGGAATCAAATGCAACGGGTGAAACTATCTCACTTTTGACGAAACAAATAATAAAAAGATTCTTTTCTGGAATAATGGGGAATTTTAAATATAGCCCAAGAATTAGAATATCAATGAAGTATTGTTAATCATAATGTGTGAGAGCAGTATTAAGGTATATAGGAACATGTCTTTACTTTTAGAGACACATAAAAGTGAAATGTTGTATTGTCTGGAATTTTAGAATGCTTCATAAAAATTTGATGAAATAAATATGGCAAAATGTTAATAATTGTTAAATCTAAATCATAGAGTATTCTCTATACTTTTGTGTATGTTTGAGATTTATCATAGTGAAATCTTAAACTCATAGTTTCTTGCATTTCCAATTTTAAAATTTTACATGTATTACACATATTTCCATTTATGCATGTATATTTATATGTACATTTGAAGCTGAACCATAAAAGCCCAGAATCTGGGCCTCAAAAACAGTAATTGTTTTGCTAAAGTATTACAGCCACACTTAAGCCAGGGATAGTTAAATGCAGAATTGCACAGTTACTTCAATAAACTGTTCCTAGAAGTATCAGAATTTTAAAATATTTTAGGAAGCATAATTAAAAGCACTATGATAAAAATGTATAGATTGGTTGGCTAAAAATCTCACTTAATATTTGATTTATTATCAGTACAGATTACAGAAGTAATAGGTTATAAAAAGTACTCTTAAGTCAAATAGCCATGTCATTTAACAAAGGCACAGTATGTTCACTAGTAGCATCTCTGAGAAATCTATCTAATTAGGTCAAATTATCAATGAAAACGTACAATAAAGTACTCTCTTAAAAAAGTTACCAAATTGCATAAAAACCTATACAAATATTGTTGAATTAGGATTATATGAAATATAGGCAGTATATGTTTAAATATTTTAAATTACTTGATGCATTTTCCAGTATTTATCATAGAAGTTTGAAACATTTTAGAAATCACATATTTCTATGGTATCAGAAGCCAGATCTCCATGACACAAAACAAAGGAGATACTTGGTGTGCAGCATTCATTCATTTAATAAATATTTCTTAAAATAAATTAGGTATCTATTATAAAAGATTATTACAATATATTTGAGCAGCGTAAATCAGTAAACCATGGAGTGCAGATGGAAGGGAGCATCAACTCTAAAATCAACTTTCGGGTCTCAGTTACTTGGACTGAGTATTTAGTAGAACTGACAAATACCACCTCACGCTGTGATGTGCATACAGGGTTAGTCTCTCCACACACAGATATCAGACCCTGGAGAGGGCCAAATGGGACTCACTCATATGCTAGAAATATCGATTAATAAAATAAAACTACTACTTAATTCTGAGTTTCAAAGAGAAGTAGTGTTTTCATGAAATGAAATATAAATACGTTGATAATAAAGGTCAACACTGGTTTTTTAAAAAATGCAATAGCAATAAAAACTTTAATGTAAAAAGTTGGACAACCAACATTTTACATGTTGTTACAGCTGACCCTTTAACAACATGGGGTCCAGAGCACTGACCTATACACAGGTGAAGATCAGTGCATAACTTTTGATGCCCCCAAAACTCAGTCATCCCTTGGTATCTGTGGGGAACTGTTCCAGGACCCCCATGGATACCAAAATCCATGGATGCTCAAATCCTTTATGTAAAATGGTATAGACCAATGCACACAGTCAGTCCTTTGCAATCACAGATTTGGTCAATCGCAGATTGAAATACTGTTTTTGATCCAAGTTGGTTGAAATCTGTGGGTGCAAAACCCGAGGATACAGAGGGCTTACGATGATGAATTTATTGAAAAAAAAAACAAAACAAAACCCGTGTGTACGTGGATCTGAGCAGTGCAAAGTCACGTTGTTCCCGGGTCAACTATACTGCCAACCCGCCAACTTTATATGTCATGTATTTTATATCAGTACCGTGTTCAGCTCAATGGTTTTGGCTGAACACTATTTGGTCATGCCAAAAGTTTTAGGATTTGATTTTAGAAAAATAACCAAGAATTTTAATGATTAATGTCTTCAAATATATTTACATGTTTGCTTTTTCAAATTTAGAAAATTTGAAATATTTTATATACTACTATAAATGTAGGTTGAGTCCCAGGCTAAGTTACAAAACATACATAAAACTTAATCTAGTTTAAGAACGGCATTTAGTCAAATTCTATGCTGTGGGGAACCAAGGGCCAAGACATTTAGGAAGGAAGAGGGAGAGAAAAACTGAAAGGCGTTCTCCTGGTGCCAGGATCAGCACTAGGTAGAATTCTGAAATAGCCACCTTTGCCTTGACATCCTTCTAACTCATCTTCCGTGTCCCTTTTATGCCTTGGTGGGGTTCGTGTCCTTTGCCATTTCCCAAGTCTTTGTGATGCTCTGAATCTTCGCACAGGGGACCCACCAAGGCCTGACTGCCTCAGGCCCCACTGCAGGTTCCCCACAAGCACCCATGTTCCCTACCCACACTCCAGGCAACCGTCACCTTTCAGCAAAGCAGGTGGGTCACACAGCGGCCACAAGGAAAGCAATCTGACTGAACGAAGCACCAAAATGTGCCTGTAGCCCTTCCGGCTGCATTACTTGCATTGTATTATTTGTATCACTTAAAAAATCATGCTACCTATCACAGATACTTACACAGGGAATGTTTTAAGACACTCACAATTTGGAGAGAGAAGGCCTGCCACAAAGATAGGAAAGCCATTTAAAGAAAGGGCAAGCTCTCAAAGCACACATCCCACCACAGTACACGTAACTCACAGTCCAAGCATGACTGTCTGCTTCTGAATCCAGGTTCTTTATGTGCCCCAGGGTTTGCGAAGTTCCTCTCAGTGTAGCTCAGGGGGCTGCAGGGGAGGGCTCTGCAGGTGGCTGGGTTTGGGGCTATTTAATGTTTGGGAACTGCTTTAAATAATTTAGGGAAGAAAATTTGCATTCTTATTTACATTTGGCACAGGATTACTTTGGAATTTGTTGTATTTCATCAACATACACTGACTTTAGAGTTACAAAGGAAATCTCTTTTGATGTTAAAACCCAGCAGCAGAGGGTCAACAACAGGCTGACCACATGACATTGACACTTGACTTTCTTGCTCTGATAGTCAGATAAATTGTAATTATTTTTAGTTAGTTCATTTCACACTTCATTTTAAATCTTAACAGTGTCTGAGTTTTGATGGAGCATAAAAAATTTGGGGGACAAAAAGTAAACTATGCCAATGAACTTTTTACAGAATATTTAAAAGCAGAAGGAGGTACTGACACTGTGTAATACATGATCTTAGTCTCAGCCACAGTGGAAAATGCTTCACTTGATCATGCGTTGGGAACCTGCTCCGAGAAAAATTTCCATTGTGTTTCATATGAGTGGCAATGAGGAATTTAAGGAGTTTATTTTTAAGATATCTACAGTTGTTTAGGAGTACCACTCCTCTGCCCTGACCCATGTGGCTCAGTTGGTTGGGCATCGTCCAGCAGAGCAAAAGGTCGCTGGTTTGATTCCTGGTCAGGGAACGTGCCTGCGTTGCAGGTTCGGCCCCTGGTCAGGGCATGTGCCACGGACAACCGATCAGTGTTTCTCTCTCACATCAATGTTTCTGTCCCTCTCTTTCTTCTTCCCTTCCCCTCTCTCTAAAAATAAATTTTTAAAAAAGTGCCACTCTATGTCCAAAATCTTTTAAAAAAATCAAAACAAGAAGTTTTTCAGTGAACAGCTTATAAGAAACCAATGTGGGAATAGCAATTACCTGCAAGGGACTCGCCAGGGACCTGTTTTTAGGTACCGTGAATGCTTTGAGAACATTGTCTTCATCCTCTGACACTGGAGTCATTAAAACGGAACTGGTAAGAATATTCTAAAGGGAAAGAGAATAATTTGAAGTTTAAATAGGGTTGGATAATGTGAGAGCCGACACGGTTCTGACATTGTAGAGAGTAGATGGCTGTGACGTGACACGTGTTAGTGGGAAGAAGCGCAGGTATCTGCCCGAAATTCTCTCCTCGGGGAGTGAACAGGAGAGCTCAGCCGTGTCCTAAGCCCGACCCTGATGCGGGAAGCGCCAGCATGAAGACAAGTTAGGCGTGAGGTGGGCACTCAGAAAACATCTGCTAAATGAACTATGAAATACTGGCTTTTAAAAATGAAAGATTTACTAATCTCTGGTGAGGGAACTCCTCATTTTTTATGTATTCATACAAAATATTTCAGAGCTACAAATTAGTGGCAGTATAGTATAGGATAGTGGGTAAAAGGATGTCATTGAAAACTAGACTTTCTGAGTTGTAAACCAAGGGCCCCACTTACTAACTATATAATCTGGAGCACATGACAAAGCCTCCCTGCGCCTCAGTTTCTCAGCTGGTATAATGGCAATGAAGTTGCCAACCTTGTAAGGTTGTTGAGAGGCATAAATGAATTAATGTATCTAAAGCTCTTAGAATAGCACTTACTACTTAGTACATATTGAATAAATATTAACAATTTTTACTACCTTTGATAAACCATAAAGGATAACCATTCACAAATTACAAACTTTAAAAATGGGTAACTACGTGTTGTAAAGAAATGAGCTCTCAAGCCATGGGTAACTACGTGTTGTAAAGAAATGAGCTCTCAAGCCTTGAGAGCCATGAGCTCTCAAGCCATGAGGAATCAAAAGTACATATTATTACGTGAAAGCAGCCCATCCAAGAACGCTACGTACGGTGTGATTCCAGCTATCAGACATTCCAGAAAAGGTAAACCCAAAGATCGGCTGTTGCCAAGGGCTGAGGGGGAAGACGGGGTAAGTGGGCGGGGCACAGAGAGTTTTTAGGGCTGTGAAACCACTCTGCACGGTATCAACACTGCGGTGGTGGATGCACGTCATTATGCCTTTGCCCAAGCCCATGAAATGCACACCACCACCTAACGCAAACTATGGATTTTGGGTGATACTTCCCACAAACGTACCATTCTGGTAGGGGATGTTTCTAACGAGGAAGGCTGTGCATGCGCGGGGCGGTGTGTTATATACATGGGCAAATCCCTGTCCCTTCTGCTCAGCTCTGCTGTGAGCCCCGAACTACTACAAAAATAAAGTCTATTAAAAAACGGTGGTGACCAAAGCAATCCGATACGGGGTGCAACGAAGAGCACCTACTTATAGACACTGTGGTTAGCACTGCGCTGCACAGGACCAACCAAGTGACAACTGAACAAGGAGGACACACTACATTTAGAAGACGTTAAAAGAAAATGTAAAAATTAACATTTTGTTTTCATGGAAAAAGACATGTATTTAACAGCAGGTTTTTTAAGAGGAAAGGACTTTCAAATCCTAAGACTATAATCAACCACAAAATCTACAATAGAACAGAATCTATTTCCAACACATACACAAAACCTCAACTTTATGTTCAACATTAATCATAAGAAGAAAAGAATCATGTGGGAGAATCTCTGGAGCAGGGCGTCCCACCCACGGCCCGCCGGCCGCCTGTGGCCAAGGATGGCTGGAAATACAGCCCAACGCAAAATCGCAAACTTACTTAAAACTTTTTTTTTTTTTTTGCTCATCAGTTTTCATTAGTACTTGTGTATTTAACGTGTGGCCCAGGAGAGCTCTTCTTCCAGCGTGGCCCAGAGACGCCACGAGGTGGGACGCCCCTGCGGGTGCTGACACCACGGGAGCCCACACGCCACACGGAGTTCTGCGAAGCACCCCCAGCTCCCAGCACCGGCCTGCACTTACCGGCACATCTGCCACGGGCGAGGCCTGTGGGAACAGCTGAGTGCTCAGAGCCTCCGCTTCCCAGGGGCTGGAGCAGAAGAAGTTGCCTGCTTTATCAGTTGGAGATTCCACCTGCAAGCAAACAGGAAGTGCTTTGTTGTTTCTAGAACTAGAATTTCCCATGAAACACTTACACTCAAGAGTAAATTTCTGTAAGGTAAGGTCTAAGGAGCTGATGTTTAACAAGGTAACTATAATTGATGGCACTGTATTGTATAATTGAAATCTTCTGAGAGAGTAGTATTCGAATGTTCTCTCCAAAAAACGGAAAATTGGCGAGGTGATGGATATGTTAATGAATTCAATGGGGGAGAATCCTTTCACAATGTACACACATACCAAGTCATCATATTGTACACTTTAAATATTTTACAACTTTATTGACCACATCTCAGTTAGACTGGAATAAAAAGAATAGATGTCTGGCCAGTCTTGTAAACACTTACCCTTATATACAAATAAATTCAAGAGGCACTGTGTCTAACCTATTAGAAACATTTCTTGCCACCAAGCTAAAATTTTGATCCTTGAAAGTCAGATTCCCTGTCTTTTATACTATGGATTAAAGATACTATTGTTTTAATTTAAATTTTAATTCTCCATGACTTCTTGAAAGTTAAATGTTTATGTATCAATCGTCTGTCCATCTATATGGAGGTGACGATAGTACAGTTAAAAAGCTGCTTCCTTCTCTTTCCTTTATCTTCTCCAGCATGTTTCTGCTCAAACACGAAGCAGATATTAGCGGCTCGGCTTCCGAAACGGAAGGCCACAAACCTGCCGTCTGACAGTACCTCTGAGCAGCATCTGGTATCAAGCTGCCCACAAGGAATAAAGGGAGCAGGATTCACCGCCCGTTCCTTGCAGAGGATATCGGATTTACTTACCTCTTGTTTGATCTTCTTCAGTAAAGGTGGTCCATTTTCTGGAAACTCAGTAACAATTCCAGATTCATCAGCTTCCTGTTTGATCACATCCTGCAGGTCTTCTACGAGATGAGATGGTGTCTGAGGCTGCAGGGAAGAGTGGGCATGTTGGCATCAGAGGAAAATTTCTGTCTGAACTCCTGGACCAACTGAATCCAAGAACTTTGCAAACACTTACTAGCATCTTCAGGGGACCATATTTGATTTCTTGAGCTGCAAGTGCATGCTTAAATGGTGTAGGGGTTCTCGGAGAGCTTTCTAGGATTGACCTTTTGATAGCTGGAGTTCTAAAACTTTAAAAAGAAAACAAGTGTTGGTCCAATAAAGAACATAGGTCCCTTACACTGTTCCAGCTACTACATTTAGTATCTTTTCTACTGAACACAACAGACTGTTATTGATAGCAAATTGGGTATGGTGATTATTCATACGTGTATTGTTAAGAAAAAGATATTAAATATATTACATATTTTCAAATATACCAAAGTACTGCACCCCATAAGACTATTAAAATATTTTCCATCTTTTTTCAGTTGTTCTGAAGACACACATATTGGCTCAGGTCTTTAAAATGACCATAAGCATTGTGAAGACCTGATGTCATTTACCAATCAGTTTTATCTATTCATTCAAACAGGATCCACCATAGAAAACATGTTAATCCTTTAAGACGTATTTATTGTACTTGGAAATAATAAGATGAAAGGTTTATTATAACTCATATTGATCTTCTCCAACACTCTTTGAATGGGTTAAGCCTTTATTGGATATAAATGACTGCTTAATCACTCTTAGGCTTCTAATCTTGTAATATTACTGGGGATGTCAGAAGAGGCCCTCTCTATGGATAAATTTCAAAAGGAAAAAATAAGATTAAAAAGATACGAACTGAAAAGAACCATACTCATTCTTATTCTGAGGCTTGTAATCAAAGAGAAAAGGTATTTTCAGTGAAGAAGAAAAGGCCTCATTGATCAAACAGAAAAACGGAGTGGAAAAGTTATATGAAAACTACCTCTGTATATATAGGAAAATTTGACGTGGACCTCAAAAGCTAATTTAGTTCATCCTCCCACCTGCCACCTCTAGGTAGTTGTAACAGGCCCAGGACAGACCCAGTCAATGTGGAATACACACACAAATGGAACAGACATTCGGGGACTATATTCCATTAATTAAGTATAAGTAAATAAGATAAATAACTTCATGCTTGAACCAAGGACTTACATAGTATTTTCCTTTTGAGCTTTCACAGTCTGGTCTCTATGAAATGGAGTTGTAACAGTCAATTTGTGACCACTGAGAGGGGCGGTAGTTAAAGAAGGCACTTCCAAGTCTAAATTTTCATGATTGCTGGAAGGGTTTAAGAACTAAATATGGGAAGAAAAACGATTACTTCAACAGTCATTCTTTATTCAGCCTAATTTAAAAATCACACCATGATAACAAGCAAGTATGTTTTACTGACCCGTTATGTAAAATAATAAAGATGCTGACAATGTGTGGTATTTATTGGACGGGGTATTGTTTTATTTTAATTGAGGACCAAGATTTGGAGTGTGACTTCCAAGAAACAAAATCGAGGGTCAATGCTGGGAAACTTGCAAAATCCTAAGAAAATATTGTCGAGAAATGGCACTTGCCATTAAAGAAACAAGAGGCACTCTTACATTGAGATTAAAAGCATTACAAAAGTGATTTTTTGGAAAGTAATGATTGTTTCTCTCTTGTACTCTGTTTTTCTCTCTTTAATGATCTATGAGACATTATTATAGAAAGTTTACATTGTGTGGAAAAACTCTTGAATAATGAATGGGTAGTGTCTCTTAGAACATTAATTTTCTGGGAAAATAATAGGTGTTCCTCAAACAGTTCCAGAGTAAAATAAGTTTGGGAAACACACATATCATAATTTCTTTCTGAAAATTCACAGTACCCATCAGTGTGTTAAAACTCGAAGGGACGCCCTGCAGTAAAGAGAGCAATGTTTAACTTAATGCGATATAGTACTTCCCAAACCTATATACTTATACGTGTAGATGTTTTTCTGGAACACCTATTAAAATCTTGCAGAGTGATTATCATCCAGAACACAACCTGGAAAATATGAGCAAAAATGCAAGCTGGTTGTTTTGGTGAGTGCATCATCTGTTCAAAGCTGTTCTTAACACAAACTCAAGACATTATTAGAAAAATGTTTTAAAGTGCCAAATGATCTATTAACTTCAATTATTTTAATAATTAAGAAACACAAGTTTCTGATAAGAATGAAAATTTTCATGCCTTTAAAAATACTACGTGAAACAAGAATATTCATTGGCAAAAACCGTCCTAATAAGATGTTATGGCACAACTCCAAAGAGCCAATGTTGAGAAGAGAAAATTAAAACATAAATTGTTTTCCTCAAGCATTTGTCCTCATCCTCTTCCCACACTTTTCCACTTAAAGATGGAGTGGAACCTTTAAAATTTCTAGCAGCGACCCAACCGTAGTTTGCTTCCCTCCTCCCGTGGGTCAGTGAACCACATGGCAAGTGATCAAAAAGGCAGAAACCTGATAAAGTTTTTAAAGGGAGGGAAAAAAGAAAGGGATAGAAATGTTAAACTCTAGTGGTGAAGGAAATAAAAGCACATCTCATGCAACTAACCATCTTTCATATCACCCAAAAGACAGGATTGTGACAAAATCATCAGTCAGCCTACGGAGAGCCTGAACTGGGGGAGGAAGTATGACTTAGCAACAGCTAGATTCAACAATGGAATGAAATCAGTGAGGGCAGCAGCAATTAGTCATTTGTTCCAAAGGATTAGTTTCTAGATTGTTAAGGCTCAGTTGTCTGTTGAAAATTAGTAACAGCTGTGCAGAAACTGTGCTCTACCTGTGAGGGGGAGAAGGGCAGGCTTTTGACAGGGGACCCGTCGGGAGCTGAACTACTGACATCAGCAAGTATGAAGGACCTAGAGTCACCAGTGGCTAAGGGGCTGGCATGGCCCCTCCTTGTTCGAAGGATGACCAGTGGAATTGTGCTGTGCCTTGCAGGAGGTACGGGCTTGAGCGGGCCAAGGGAACCCACACTCAACTGACGTTTGCTAGGCTCTCTTGCAGGTCTATTCACATTGCCCTCTCCTTGCTGGAGCTGCAAGGCTTTGTCTGTGTGCTGTTGGCTAGGTGAAAAGTCTGCTTCTTCAAAGCGTTCAAAACTGCTGAGGTCACACCATGATGAAGAATCCTGAAACAATGTGGGAGGCACAGAACTCTGAGACAGTGTGTGCATGATGTGTGCCATCACCTGAAACACAGCACTGAGAAAGAGACGCTGAAGGCAAAGAAAACGCCTGCCTGGCCCCCTTGTTTGATTTCCTGAGCAACAGCTCCAGGATTAACAATTGTTCTGATACACTGCACGGAGGTCTGCCATGCTGCCCCAAGGCTGGTCCTGCTCCAGTGATGCAGGGACCGCTGGTTACTCCAGCATTCATTCGCATGCAGGCCAAAGCAAAAAGAAACCCTTTTCTAGACGACACATCGGGCAGTGTTCACCCCCTGTCTGGTGGGCATGCAATAAAGGCTTTTTGACCAACTGGAAAACAAAGGAAATGAATTGAGTGTCTGCTTTGGAAGGGCTGAACTCAAGTCTGCTTCCCTAAGGTGGTTTGTTTCAATCAATAATCAATGTTTTGTGGAGAAAGCCATGCACCACCAGTGAATTTACTACCACTTCAAACATTTTGAAAGATTGCTTTAAGGTCTGAGTAAACATAATTTTTAATGTGCTATTCAAAAGCAAAGCACAATTCTAGAGAACCACAAAGTAAACAAATTAAAAGATAAAAAAATAACTCAAAACATCATTCCCATAACCCAAGCTCTACTTACAGGTCATTAACTTTACTATTTTAAAAAATATGCATTTTGAAGGAAATGTGTGAAAAGCTACCTTCTATCTGGGCAGTGTATGAAGTCAGATCTTTGAGGAAACATACACAAAAAGACTAACATCATACATTTATCTTTACCTTAATATATGCTAATAACATGATAGTTGCTACAGAAAATGGCAACGATTTGGGAAATGGGTTTCCTCATCCCCCTTCTAAACACATTAACTTGCCTTAACAATTCTACTTACAGAATCTATAAATTGAAGTGTTTCTGCAAATTCTAAGAGGTTCTTAACATTATCCAGAATGGCTCCTTGGTGGACGATCATGCACCTGGCGGGAGAGGCGCTTTCTTCAGGTAAGGAGCTGGGATCCACAGGCAGAGAGGGAGTGGAGTGGTGTTCTTCCAAACAGGAAACAGGTGCACTGTCTCCATGAGGTCTGCTGTGGTCGGCAATGGTGGTGCTGT
>PVKM010019778.1:0-23913 GCA_004027735.1 Carollia perspicillata | reverse complement strand
ATTCCTTGCTCTAGGGGACATATCAGTAAAAATGTTGCTGCGTGAGATATCTCAGATTTTCCTGCCTATGTTCTCCTCTAGGATTTTAATGGTGTCATGGCTTATTTTTAAGTCTTTTATTCACTTTGAATTTATTTTTGTGTATGGTGTAAGTTGGTGCTTGAATTTCATTTTTTTTTTTTTTTGCATGTAGCTGTTCAGTTCTCCCATCACCATTTGTTGAAAACAGTATGGAATTTTCTAAGAAAACTAAAAATGGAACTGCCTTTTTACCCAGCAATTCCACTGCTAGGATTATTACCTAAGAACCCTGAAACACCAATCCAAAAGAACCTATGTACCCCAATGTTCACAGCAGCACAATTTACAGTAGCCAAGTGCTGGAAGCAACCTAGATGCCCATCAGTAAATGAATGGATCAAAAAACTATGGTACATATACACAGTGGAATTCTATGCAGCAGAAAGAAAGAAGGAGCTCCTATCCTATGCAACAGCATGGATGGAACTGGAAAACATTATGCTGAGTGAAATAAGTCAGGTGGTAAAAGACAAATACCATATGATCTCATGTGTATATAGTCAGATTTTGTCCAACCAGCCCCTCTACTCTGTCCTCTGGTTATATCATTTTCCATGAGATCTGCATACCACAGATAGTAGCTATTCCTATTTCCTTGGTATTAGAGCAAAATAATGTAAAGCCTTTGACTAGCCACACCACAATAAGCCAAGCTAGACCCAGAAGGTTTAGCAGAGCTTAATACAGCTAAAGATATCCCTAGCACTGATGGAATATAAGCTAGAATAAATGTTTGCTGCTGAAAATCACTGAAATGTGTGAAGTCGTTTGTTGTTACATCAAATCTGAATAATACCAGTTGGAATATTGGAAGAATTCAGCCAAAAGATGATGGTGGCTTGGATAGCAATGAACATGGTAAGATCTTAGATATATTTTGAAGATCTAGACATTAGGATGTGTGGAATATTTCTTAAGCAGGAGAAGAATAAAAGATTAATACAAATATTTGAACTTCTAGCTGCTTTAGGAATTTATAATAACAAAAATATTCAAATATAATTCAGTTTATGCAAAATTATTCTTCGATATTAACAAAAGACTTTCAGGCACAGAATGTATATTTAATTCAGTTATAATTTTGTGGCTGATGTATTTAGGAATATCTCTACTTTCAGAATGCAGCCCATTCATTTTGAAGGTGCTGGGTATCAAATCTTTAGGATATTTAGGTCCTAGTGACTACATTTAAAAAATAATGTAGAAATTACCTTTTATAAAGTATATGTTTATAATATGCTTAAATTTACATTCTTTACAGTTAAATTTTCCAGTATTTTACTTGCATGAGTAATAAAAGCAGTTGTAAGCTTACTCTATTTTACAAAATCTTTATAAAATCCTCTTTTGTTTAACATCTATAGCTAGAAAGTAAGGGAAATTTAATTCATTTCTATAGCCATGAGACAATATTTCCATGCCACATACACTTGAGATTTCATCAGAGTAAATGAGAAAATTGTGCTATTGTCTTTCTTCCATGTTTTCACTCTGAATAGTTTGCAAGCAATATTTAAGTAATTGTGACTTCTTGGGTATATTGCTGTAAGTTTAACAAGAGACATAAAAACAATTCAGAATCTTCACTTGCTTCTGCATTCTTATTCTAACTTATTTCATCCTTGGAAATCATTACAACATTGTAATTTCAATAATGCTTTCCATTTTCATATCCTATACAGGTCTCTTTATTTAAGGCAAAGGAACATGGCTGAAAATGTACTTATATCTTTGGATTTCAGGAAAGAACATTTATTCTTCTAGAAATATATGACAGTAGAGTGAGCCAAGTTCTTATTAAACAATCCTACTTTGTTCACATTGAATTAAATGGTTCAATGTGTTACATTTCTAGAGACTGTTTACCTACTGGTCACACTGATCTATGCTAGTGATTTCCTAGGCTGAATATCATCAACTTTGCCTTGAATTATCAGGAGTGTGATTCTAACGGTGGCAGAATGTTGCAAAGATCCTGAATACTGGTCTGAGATAAAATATGCCCCTTTATTCCTTCTTGTAATATACACATTGGTAGCCACTTCTAACACAATTGAGGATAAAATTAACAATTTCCTATTGCCTGCTTCAACATGTGAATGTCTGTGTACATGTGCTGCACATGTGTGCATATGCATGTAGGTGTGTGTATTTGATTAACTTTTTATTGAATGTCTTCAAAATAATTGCATATATAGACTCATTGATTAATGAGTATCAAGAAAATACCTTCCATAAAAAGAGATATTGTGTTGATAATGATCTTGTTTAAAGAAGAGAATGGAAATTCATTTTAACTACTTCCTAAGTCTCAGTTCCACTGTATGCACTGTGCTTACACTTAGATATATACTACTTAAAAAATACTATGTGATAGCTACATAAGCTTGATTTTTCAGATGAGGCAGACAACTGCATTTTAGAGATATTTCATAATTCTCTCAGGTACACAGCTTATAAATAGTAGTCCTCAAATGTGAACAAAGTCTGATTCCAGAACTTCTTTTCTTTTTATAAATCGCATTCTAAGGAAATAGCAAAGCAACATACATCCTCAAATTCCACAGAAATCAGAACCACCCAATTGGCTATTACATTTTTTTGCAGGTAAAATCTATACAGCAAGCAGAAACATCTCCCCTGGGGATGATTTCTTGTCTATGGCTAATGTATGTTTTCTAAAGGTCTAAACATGAGAAGACATTTTATTTGTATTAAGTGGTTTAGTTTTGGAGACCTGGATAATGAGCTAGGGAAAGACTGTCATTGTTGATTTTTCAAAAGGAACATTGATAGCGCCTTGCCAGCAGTTTGCCCATAGCTAGCAGCAGAAAGCCGACTGTCTTTCTTATAAGGTCAAATCACAAAAGCAGTGTGAAAGCAAAAATTGGAAAAGCCTGATAGACAAAGTTAAAATCTATCTTTTTTGCATTCTCTATATAATTTTATGACATATTTATTTTCCAGATTGACTCCATTACAGAATATCTTCACAAATAAAAATCATCTCTGTATTTTTTCCCTTTTCAGTTAACAAAACTAATTTAAATATCATACTTAAGTTTTCTAATAATCTCCCAGAAAAGTGTCAATTTTAGTGGAATTATTCAGTACCTGTTTGGCAATAATAATATAGACCTCCTTTGTTGTTATCTTTTTAGTATATCATGGTATCAAACTCAACCCAATGCTATTTTCAAGGGCATTTAATTTTTCCAAAATGTCATGGGATATCACTCTTATTCTAATTTACTTTTAACATTTGCATGTTGACCATTCCAGCTAAACAACTTAGAGTGAAGACAAACTTTCAAATAAAGAAAGAAGACTTGGCTTCTCTCTACTTACCACTTTAAATGTAAATAATAGCAAATAATATTTCTAACAGCCTCATCTGTTCTTTCCTGTAAGTGTGGGTTAGATTTGGAGTTTTGTAGCTTTTGATTTTTAGTTTTGAATTTTTTTCTATGGTTATGGATATTGGAGTGAAATGATATTCAGGATCATATTTTTAATTGTGCTGTCTATGTCATTCAAATAAAATAGAACATTTGTTTTCTAGTTTATGATTTCCCCAAGTGGTTTAATGGTTTCTATGAAATACTTCTCTTTTGGATGAATTAAAATGTAGAAAATGTCCTGAATGTTAATGTCTGTGGAAATGCTAAATTTAGTGAAATGAACTTCTTTACTGAAGGATTATCAGAAGATTTTAATGTACTATATGTGCATTTCTACTAGAACAACTCCATCAATAATCTGGCCTATAATTTGAGACATGCTTTTATTTTTAGTTTGACCAGCATCAGCCAATGCATCTGATACAAATAATTAGTTGTCTCTAATGTTCAGGCAATTATAAAGAATAAGAGGAGAAAATGTATATAATAATGGTCTATTTCAGAGCACTCATGGAAGGATGGCTGGCCTTCTCGTAGAGGTTTTGACATCCTAAAATAGCAGATAGTAGAGGGTTACAAGTTGTAAGATTTCTGTGTTCCCTTCTTACTCAACTGGAAAACGGTGGAAGGCTTTTTGTCTTTACTGCATGGATGCAGTAAGGAATGCTTAGAAGTGAAGCACCTACTGGTTTATGTTCCTGGGAATTGGCATGTGCAGGATATTTGGACTTTGGGTTTGTGGATTGTATTTGTCCCCTCTCATAAAACAGTGTCAGGGAGCTATTTCTCTCCTACCAGTACAATGAAGTTCCTTAAAGTGAAACGTTTCATCCTTTTTAGGAGTGAAAGCAAAGAGAGAAATTCTAGAAATAAAAATGAGAGGAAAGATGATAGAATTTCACTAGTATTATAGTTTACCATGAGAGGAAAGTGTGTCCACACTAGAGGGAAACATGAAGGGAAGAGAAATTATAGAAGTTTTCCTGATAACTTTTTGATTATTCATTTATATCTATAAGACTTCAAAGATCTTCTGCTGGGGAAAAAAGCACATTGCACACAGGTGAAATACACTAAGTTGCTGAGTGCTCACAGATCTCCAGAAACCCATCCAAGCTTATGGGTTCCATGCTCCTCGTGTTAAAAGTTATTGTTGTAGAAAAAGAAAAATGGAGGAGAAAAGATTAGAAGAAAAGATAAGGTGGAGGGAGCAATAAAACAAATATTTTGGGTTAATGCGAAAAGAATTATCTGAAAAGAATTATGTGGTTGCTGGAGGTGAGGGGAGAAGAAAGAAAGATGAAAGAAAAGAAAGAAAAATATAAAGAAAGTATTATCAAAGCAAAAAAATGTCCTAAAAGCAACAGGAAAAAATGTTGGAAATGCCCTAATTTGCAGTAAGTCTATACATTTTCCAGTATTACATAGAACCACATAGATTATAAAATATAATTTGATAATATTCAAAAGAGGAGAATACTTTTATTAAACATCTGGGCAAGAGTAAAAATTCTAAATTTCCTTATCACTTTGGGCTCATTAAAATGGACCAATCCCTAATTAGAGAAGAAATGGGTATTATGATGGAAATAAAGTTATAAAAATTTATTCTAGCCTTAAAATTTCAGCTTTTGAGGAGTTTAGACAATATTTCATATAATTAATAATATATCAGGACATAAGTATTATTTTATTATTACTATATGTATGTCCTCTTTGAATTATGAATTTGTTTCTCTTTCCTCACTTTTTTAGATTATTTAAATTGTTTTTATTTTTTCATTCTTTTCTATTTTTTAATGTACTGGCCTTTTAAATATATCTCCTTGAATTTTTTAACTTGTTTATTATACATAGATAATTACACCAACTCTGTAATTTCATTTATGTCCTCTCACTAACCCTCAATTTGTATATGTGTTATGTACAATATATTGAAAATATATACTATGCTAATGTGCTTGCTTTAAATAGTTGTCTATATTTTCTAAAAAAAATGAGGAAAATAAATTGCCTTTTTTAAAAGATTTGTACATATTTATTTTTAGAGAGATGGGGAGTGAGAAAGAGAGGGAGAGAAACCTCAATGTGTGGTGGTGTCTCATGCAGCCCCCACCAGGGATCTGGCCCACAACCCAGGCATGTGCCCTGACTGGGAATTGAACCAGTGACCCTTTGTTTTGCAGGCCAGCACTCTATCCACTGAGCCACACCAGCCCGGGCAGCCAGGGCTAAATTGACTTTTATACCTATTGCTTTGTTCTTCCTTTATTCCTGGATATTCAAGTTTCTCCCGTATTATCTTTCATGACATTCCTATTTGAGGGGCTCTTCTATGTTATAATCTGTGAATTGGTTTGTCTTAGCAACAGGATAATTTGAGAGAACTTAACTATATACACACATTCACAAGTTATTGACTATCTGCTGGCCGTATGTTCATAAATTATTTCTCTGCAACCCAGAGCTTTTAGGAAACTCTATTTTCTTCATCTTTCTTACCTCTTCTACATTTCTTTTCATACTCACCTCTCACAGAAGCTTCCAGATTTGCTCCCTGTGCACCACCCTCTTTTATTTACTTGTTTTTGTTTAACTGACTGCCTTCTTCATAGGATTCAATACCAACATGGGCTGAGAGGGCTGAGACTGAAAACTAAAAACAGTCCGTAGTAAGTGTGACTAATTCCATCACGCTGGTACTTACAATGGCTTTTATGGGTCAATATGTAGTATAGCTATCACTTAAAAACTGTATCAAATAGATATCTTCAGTCCAAATTCGAATATAATTAGTTACACACAATATATAAAAACACTATTCATGTGTTTAAGTTTGGAATTTGTAAGTGTTTTATCTACTAGTTTTAGCTTTCTCCTTAAAAACTTTACTAGGCTGAAATTTTATGCAGATGTCTAAAGTAAGAAAGAATTCTATAAGTTTTTAAAGTGAGAAATTACAGAGGTCAAGAACAAATGTGTGAGTAAAATATCAAATTGTTATCCCAGTAGCACATGAAAAAACAGTCACCTGAAACCAAGATATGGAAATGTTTATGGGTAAACGGGGCCTGGTTCTCAGTTGCTAAAATGTGACTAATTGTTCAATAATGATACTGAACTAAGCTTTTAATCCTGGATCTAAGCGGTGGTAGTTACTGGATCATTTAAACATTCCTGATGGCCGCATCAGGATAACATAGAAAAGGCAGCCACAGATAAGTATGTGAGCAGTTGTTTACCTTGAATATTTTAAGCATCTAAACCTACACATTTCAACTACAAGCCTCCACCCTTTCCTAAAGAGGACATAGCTGTGTACACCTTCCAGGAAAATGCCTTCTCAGGGACAATATAAAGCCCCATGCTGAACTATGTACTACCTCTGCCACTTCCTATTTATTTCTTGTGAGATGAATGTTATAATTAATTCTTATGAGTGGAGAATAAAAAAATATCTGCATGCATGCATGTGTGTGTGTGCAGTAAATACTAAGGCACTATTTTCTCATGAAGGAAACGTATCTTTCAAATGGACATTGTCTGTGAATGATATGTCCATTATTGGTAACTGATTCTCTTTCCTGACTGCTATTAGTGTAAGATTTAAAGCCAAAGGGCCACAATATATTTTACAAACAGTTTTATGCTTTTGTGTTTCCTAGTGTAAATATACTTACCTGCATACATACATGCAAGCACAGAGCCTTAAATGGGCATGCTTTCTTTCAAGTTCTATTTTATTATTTTATTTTATTTTACTTTACTTTAATTGTCATTCTACACAGTTTTCTGTCTTTTACTGCCATCCCATCCCTCCCTACCTCCCTCCCATCTACACCCACCCCTAGTTTCTGTCCATGTGTCCTTTATATTCATTCCTGCAAACCCTTCCCCTTTTCCCTTGAAATTACCTCCCCTTTCCCCTCTGGTCACTGTCAGCCTGTTCTCTATTTCAGTGTCTTTGGTTATATTGTGCCTGTTTGTTTGTTTTGTTGATAAGGTTCCTGTTAAAGGTGAGATCATATGGTATTTGTCTTTCTCTGCCTTATTTGGCTTGTTTTGCTTGGGATAATGCTTTCCAGTTCCACCCATGCTGTTGCAAAGGGTAGAAGCTCCTTCTTTCTCTCTGCTGCATAGAATTCCATTGTATAAATGTACCATCATTTTTTGATCCATTCATTTACTGATGGGCACCTAGGTGGCTTCCAGCAATTGGCTATTGTAAATTATGCTGCTATGAACATTGGGGTGCATAGGTTCTTTGGATGGGTGATTCAAGGTTCTTAGGATATAATCTTAGCAGTAGAATTGCTGGGTCAAAAGACAGTTCCATTTTTAGTTTTCATTAAAAATTCCATACTGCTTTCCATAGTGTTTTTCCAGTCTGAATTCCCACCAACACCAACAGTGTACTAGTGTTCTCTTTTCTCCACAACCTCTCCAACACTTGTTGTTTGTTGCTTTATTTATGATGGCCATTCTGAGTGATGTGAAGTGGTATCTCATTGGTGTTTTAATTTGCATCTCTCTGATAGCTAGCGATATTGAGCATCTTTTCATGTGTCTCTGGATCCTCTGTATGTCCTCCCTGGAGAAATGTCTGTTCAAGTCCTTTGCCCATTTTTTAATTGGGTTGCTTGTCTTCTTAGAGTGGAGTCATGTAAGTTCTTATATATTTTGGAGATTAAACCGTTGTCTGAGGTATCATTGGCAACTATGTTTTCCCATACGGTTGGTTCTCTTTTTATTTTAATACTGTTTCTTTAGGTGTGCAGAAGCTTTCTATTTTGATGAGATCCCATTTGTTTATTCTTTGCTTTATATCCCTTGCTCTAGGGGACATATCAGTAAAAATGTTGCTGGGTGAAATATCTGAGACTTCCCTGCTTATGTTCTCCTCTAGGACTTTAATGGTATCACGGTTTATATCTAGATCTTTTATCTACCTTGAATTTATTTTTTTAATGGTGTAAGTTGGTGCCTGAGTTTCTTTTTTTTGCACGTAGCTGTCCAGTTCTCCCAACACAATTTGTTGAAGAGGCTATCTTTACTCCATTTTATGTTGCTGCCCCCTTTGTCAAATATTAATTGACCATAGAGACTTGGGTTTATTCCTGGGCTCTGTGTTCTGTTCCATTGGTCCATGTGCCTGTTTTTATGCCAGTACAAGGCTGTTTTGATTACAGTGGCCTTGTAATATAATTTTGGTATCAGGTACTGTGATGCCTGCTACTTTACTCTTCTTTCTCAAAATTGCAGCAGCTATTCGGGGTCATTTATGGTTCCACATAAATTTTTGAAGTGTTGGTTCTACATCTGTGAAATATGTCATTAGTACTTTAATAGGTATCACAATGAATTTGTAAATTGCTTTGGGTATTATGGGCGATTTGATGATGTTAATTCTTCTGATCCATGAACACTGTATATGTTTCCATTTGTTTGTGTCTTCCTTGATAACTTTCTTCAGTGGTGCTTAGTTTTCTACATACAGGTCTTTTACTTCCTTGATTAGGTTTATTCCTAGGTATTTTATTTCTCTTGTTGCTATATCAAATGGGATTTTTTTCTTTATTTCTTCTTCTGCTGTTTCATTGTTGATATACAAAAATGCCTTTGATTTCTGGATATTGACTTCGTATCCTGCTGTTTTGCCAAATTCATTTATTAGGTTGAGCAGTTTTTTGGCGGAGTCTATAGGATTTTCAATGTACATTATCATGTCATCTGCAGACAATGACAGTTTTCTTTCCTCATTTCTGATTTGGATGCCTTTTATTTCCTTTTCTTGTCTGATTGCTGTGGCTAAGAATTCCAATACTATATTGATCAGAGTGGTGGAAGTGGACAGTCTTGTCTTGTTCCTGATCTTAGTGGAAAAACATTTAGTTTTTGCCCATTGAGTATGATGTTGGCTGTAGGTCTTTCATGCATGGCCTTTATTATGTTGAGAAATGCTCCCTCTATCCCCACTTAGCTGAGTGTTTTTATCATAAATGGGTGCTATACCTTATCAAGTGTTTTTTCTGCATCTATTGATATGATTATGTGATTTTTGTCTTTGCTTGTTTATGTGATGTATTACATTTATTGATTTGCAAATATTGCACCATCCTTGCATCCCTGGGATGAATCCCACTTGGTGTATGATCTTTTTAATTTATTGTTGGATGCAGTTTGCCAATATTTTGTTGAGGATTTTAGCATCTATGTTCATCAGCGATATTGGCCTGAAGTTTTTTTTCTTTGTTGTGTCTTTATCTGATTTTGGGATTAGGATGATGCTGGCTTCCTAAAAAGAGTTAGGGAATCTTCCATCATTTTGGATTTTTAAAAATAGTCTGCGAAGGATAGGGGTTAGCTCTTCCTTAAATGCTCTGTAGAATTCTTCTGTGAAACCATCTGGTCCAGGGCTTTTGTGTGTTGGGAGTGTTTTGATTACTGCTTCAATTTCATCTACTATTATTGGTCTGTTCAGGTTTTCTTCTTCTTCTTCATTGAGTTTTGGAAGACTATATTTTTCTAAGAATTTTTCCATTTCACCTAGATTTTCAAATTTCTTGGCATACGGTTCTTCATAGTAATTTCTTACAATCCTTTGTATTTCTGTGGTATCAGTTGTAATCTCACCTCTTTCATTTCTGATTGTGTTTATTTGGGGAGTCTCTCTTTTTTTCTTGATTAGCCTGCTTAAAAGCTTGCCAATTTTGTTTATCTTTTCAAAGAACCAGCTTGTGGATTCAGTGATCCATAGAATTGTGCTTTTAGTCTCTATGTCATTTAATTCTGCTCTGATCTTGGTTATTTCCTTCCTTCTATTTCCTCTGGAATGTCTTTATTGTTGTTCCTGGAGTTCTTGTAAGTGTAGGGTTAGGTTGTTTGTTTGAAATATTTCTATATTTTTTAGATAGGCCTGTATTGCTATAAACTCTCCTCTCAGGATTGCCTTCACCATGTCACGTAAGTTTTGGGTTATTGCAAGTTCATTATTGTTTGTTTCTAGAAACTGTTTCATTTCTTTCCTAAACTCATTCTTGATCCCTTAATTTTTTAATAGCATGATATTTAATCTCCATGATTTTTATTGTTTTGGGTTTTTTCCCTTGCGGTTGGTTTCTGGTTTGAGTCCCTTGTGTTCAGAGAAAATGCTTGGTGTGATTTCAATTTTTTGAACTTGTTGAGCCTTGTTTTGTGTCCTATTCTGTGGTCTGTCTTTGAAAATGTTACACGTGCATTTGAAAAGAATGTGTATTTAGCTTCTTTGGGATGAAAGGATCTCTCTATATATATCAGTTAAATCCATTTCATCTAGGGCATTGTTCAATGCCACAATGTCTTTGTTGATATTTTGTTTGGAAGATTTGTCCATTTTTGACAGTGGGATGTTAATATCCCCTACTATAATTGTGTTACTGTCAATATCTTTCTTGAAGTCCTTCAAGATTTTCTTTATGTATTTGGGTGCTCCTATGTTGGGTTCATATATATTTACAATGTTCATGTCTTCTTGATGGACTCTCCCCTTAAGTATTGTGAAGTGACCTTCTGGATCTCTCTTTATGGCCTTTTTTGAAGTCTCTTTGGTCTGATATGAGTATTGCTACCCCAGCTTATTTTTTCCATCTCTTTGCTTGGAAAATTTGTTTCCAACCCTTCACTTTCAGTCTGTGTAGGTCTTTTGTACTGAGGTGTGTCTCTTGTAGGCAGCATATGTGTGGGTTATACTTTTTTATCTATTCAGCTATTCTATGCCTTTTGATTGGAGCATTTAATCCATTTACGTTTAACGTTATTATTGATAGGTACTTAATCATTGCCATTTTTGTACCTGTGTTCCTCTCATTCTCTCTTTCTTTTCCTTCCTTTCCTTAAACCAGTCCCTTTAGCATGTCTTGCAGAGCTGGTTTGGTGGAGATGTATTCTTTTAGATTTCCTTTGTCTGACAAGCTCCTTATTTGGCCTTCTATCTTGATTGAGAGCCTTGCTGGGTAAAGTAGCCTTGGTTGAAAGCCTCTGGTTCTCATTACTTGGAATATTTCTTGCCATTCTCTTCTGGCTTGGAGTGTTTCCATTGAGAAGTCAGCTGCTAACCTTATCAGGGCTCCCTTGTATGTTACTTTCTGTTTTGCCCTTACTGCCTTTAAGATTCTCTCTTTGTCTTGGAATTGTGCCTCCATTTTAATTATGATGTGTCTTGAAGTGGGCCTGTTTGGGTTCCTCTTGATTGGGACTCTCTGTGCTTCTTGGATTTGTGTGACTTTTTCTCTCATCAAATTAGGAAACTTTTCCATCATTACTTTTTCAAACAGTTTTTCTATCCCTTTCTCTTCTTTTTCTCCTTCTGATATCCCTATTATACAGATATTATTACATTTCATATTGTCTTCCATTTCTCTTAATTTCTCTCCATTCTTTCTGAGCCTCTTTTTCTTTTCTTGCTCATTCTGGATGTTTTTTTCCTACTTTGTCCTCTAGCTCACTGATCCAATCTTCTGCTTCATTGATCCTGTTTTTGATTCCTTGTACTGTGTTCTTCAGTTCAGATATTGTATTCTTCATTTCCTCTTGGCCTTTGTTGATACTTTGTATTTCCTTTTTCGTGTTGATATAGTTTGCAGTGAGTTCATTGTAGTTTCCCTGTAGGTTTTGGCAATTCTCTGTGAACTCCTTGAGCTTCCTAATAACCATTGCTTTGAACTCAGTATCTGGTAGTTGACTTGTCTCCATTTCATTTAGCACTCTTTCTGAGACTTCCTCCTTTCCTTTCATTTGGGGATTATTTCTTTGTCTTCCCATTGTTTGTGAGACTCTTCTTGTTAACCTCTGCTTCTTAAATTGATCTATTCTGACTCCCTGGGTTTATGGCATGACCTTATATGGTAGAATACCTGTGAGATTCAGTGTTGCAGTCTCTTTGATCTCCCAAGCTCACTGTTCTTGGGCTTTCATTTATGTTGACTCCGTGCATGTCTTTGGGTTTTGATTGTTGTTGGGTCTTTCTTTGGTGGGTCCTTCCCTCCAACTGGTTAATTGAGGCTTGCTCCATCCACCATCTCTTGTATTCTGTTGTGCAGGTGTAGGTAGGTTGTGTTGAAGCTGGTTCTTCTATGTGTACAAGGTTTTGAGGATTCTGTCCTGCTCTTGTTTAGTTGTTTGTTCTGAGTAATTCCTCCACCATTTAGTTGTGTTTCCAGATAGGTCTTGGTTGAGTTAGTGTGGCTGCCACTCCCTCCTTCACCTTTTGTTGTTATCTGTTGGTGGCTCCTTTGTTGGCAGGTTTCCTCTTCCAGCAGGTATCCTGGTGTTCACAGCTTCCACCTACTCTTTTTTGTAATCAGTTGGATGGGGAAGGCAAAATGGTTTAAGACAGCAAGAGAGTATTCTATGATATTTACAGTACCAGCTGGTAGAGAAGAGATAGGAGATCCTTTGGTTATGTATGGCGTTAACCATCATATTCCACCCAACCAACCACTTTTTAGAAAGGATGGAAAGAAGATAATACTCTTGTTGGGGAGGGAAGGCTTGTGAGTTGGATCTAGAAAGCAGTGAGGTTGTGGGAGGTCAGATTCTGAGGTAAGGTGAGAATAAGAGATAGTAATTAGTTATAGTGTGTGAGAGAATAGAGTTAACCACTACAGTAATAGAGTTCAGGAAACCATAAAGTGGGCTCAGATCTGGGAGGGGTGTTGTGTAGCATTTACAATTGTATGGAACAGTGATTATTTAGAATAATATTAGAGCAACAATCATATGACAGAATCTATGTGACTTGGATAACAAGAATATGGAGTATAGGACCTTGAGTAGTGTGCTAATGGAACACAAGTGAAGTGAAGGACAGTAAATTAGCAATAGACTATAAAAGAGAACAGGGGAAAGCTGTCAAATGCTGCATTAGAACCATCCAAGCAAAGAAGACTAAACAGAAAGAAGAGAAATACAAAAATACTATTAAAATAAAAGATGTAAGAATAATGAAGAAAATAATAATACAAGTATATAATAACTTGCAGGTTCTCTGTAGTAGCAAAGTGAAATTTGTCTCACTGTCTGAGTTGTTGGGATGCCCCATCTTTGGGTCCAACTCTGGTGTTTTCACAGTTCCAGGTTTTTTTTGTCTCACTTGTGGGTATTTTAAAAAAAGTAGCAGAAGAAGGAAGGAAGAAGAGATAAAATTGGAAAGAAATGAAGAAGGAGTAAAACAAGAAAGATGGAGAGAGAGGAAAAAGGAATTAGATGAAAAAATAATAAAAATTAATTAAAAAATAAAAATTACTTTAAAAAAGCCTCTTGCTAGTTTCAAACCTGCAACACCACTTTTTCTGGTCTTGCTGGCTGCAGCAGGCTGAGGGGTGCGCGTGCACACCTTCCCCATCTGTACTCAGTGGAGCATGCACTCTCTCCAGGGCTAGCCTGGTTCCTCTCCCCTGGGCCTTAGGTGTGGGATCCAGGCCTTCCTCAGAGTACACTTTCCTCGGGGTTACCGGTGTGGGCTCAGGACCTTCTGCAGAGCATACTCTCCTGGGGTTGTGGGTGTGCACACTTGGCCAGGCCGCCTTGGCCCCACAGGTTCAGGCACCCACCCTTCCCTGTGCTATAGGAGCACGCAGGGCTTCCCGCGGTACCTCGGGGGTGATTGCTGCAGGAGAATTCCCCAAACAGGGTATCTTTTTTCACTTTTTCTTTTTGAGAAATTCCTCCTACTCAAGCCTGCCACTCTGTACTGCGGCCTGGTCTCTCATACAGCCCAATTCTCCAACCAGACTGGGGACTATCAGGGTCAGGTCCCATCCTGGCCTAACTCTCAGCTTTCCTCAGCTGACGTCCACAGACTCCATGGTTGCTCACAGCCCCTGCATATTTGCCACTTTGTCCTTATCTGACTTTAAGCAACCATGTCTCTCCCAGTGCTATTTAAACCTTGTTTGGCCTGGAAGGGAGCACTTGACCTGGGTCTCTCCCAAGGACCCCGTGGCAGACCCAGTGTGTGCCAGGCCTGGGGCTGCAGCTGCTCTGGTTCCCCTAGCTGGTCCCTGGGTCCTTATTGTCCTGAAGCACTGTCCTTACTGGCTGTTTTTTCAATGTCTGCTACAATTTTTGGTCTCCTATTTTCATATATGCTGGGGTACTGTTGGCTGTCTGCTCTGTTCCTCCATAGATTGGCTAGGTTTTTCTCCTGTGTGTAGGGGGAAGTGAAATCTGCTCCCTCCTACCTTACCACATCTTCTTCCTCCTTGCTTTCAAGTTCTGATGGAATACTGCATTCCTTTTTAGAATGTTGTTCTGTAATAATTGCTAGTGTGTTTCACGGGTGATTTTATTATCTATGATTATTTCTTCTTAATTTGCAATCTGTCCAAAAACAGCATAGCAAGGCACACTAAGAATCTATCAAGAAAAGGGAAATGTGCCTAGTTTGAATAGGGTTATGTTTTGGCAATTGCTGTTTGAAAAGAGCAGATTTCATGAATGTCAACGATGTTACCCTTTAGATAAAAAACAATTTTTAGTGTGCTGTGCTTTAGTGTCAAAGTGGAGAAAAGTGTATCATATGAGAATCCCTCAAACTGCTCAAAACCAGTATTCTGAAACTTATTCTATGTAAGTATATTTTAACTAGATTTAGTATTAAGATAGAAAAGTATTAGAACTCAAGACACTTTCTTTTCTAAATTATGTAGTTTTAATGATTATTAAACTTTTAATTAAAGGTTTATGTAATTTATTTTCAATAAGTATTATAACTACAAAGATTAATCATACCTTGTAATAGCTTTTAAATGAACAGGGTCATTGGTTTAACAAATCTTTGTGCAGTAGGGCAAGAAATAATTACATTTTATTTCTCTTAAAGGTGTTAGTAATTAACATTTCTAATTTTGTAGGTAAAGTATACATTTTGATTTAAATATAAAAGGACATTAACTAAGACTGCACATACTATAAATTAAACTAAAGTCATATGATATTCCTAATCATTTGCTAGCATTAAATTTTTCTTTAAACCTTTGACCATATTTGTAATTATCTAAAGATGATAGAGTTTTCCTGACAAACATTTTTCCGATTCTGTTCTAAAAACTGGAGAGTAAATCTGTGAAAAAAGTAAACTAAGGTTGAAAAGTGTAAATAATGACAAAAATATATAGACGTGGGCAGATTCAAAGTATGTTTCAGTGCAACTCTGGAAGCACTTTTATCCATTTTAGAAGATACTTTATTGATCAAAGTGCCTAAATGCATTCTAGACAGTAAAAGTGCAGCACACATTTTAGGCCAGCACCATGTCACGTCACTGACAAAGGTACTGAAGTGCCAGCAAATGCCATCTCGGGGATCTGAGCACAGCTGACTATGGATTGCTAATCAGACGACCAACCTGAACCAAATCTTATTCATATGTAAATTAATTAAATTTTCTAAATGAATGAAGACAAATTGCTTTTCTAAGTAGCTAAAACAATATTATAAATAAAGGCATATAATTAAAGTTGTAGGTCTCATTTAATTCTTACAATAGTAGTTTAAGTCATATATAAAGTTTTCAGTGTATCTAATTGTTTGATATATAAGTATCATTAATTGACAACTTCAGCTGGAGTTTCTGATTAAAATACTTAAAGTGCTCATATTAATTCTCTGGATTCTTTTTTCCATTCTTAGTCAAATTAGAATGCATTTTAGGGCAACAAACAAAATGTTGTAGACATTGTACTTGGAAAATATTCAACATTTTTTCACTTCTACATCTGTATAAAATTACTAACGATTTTGCATTTCTGTATATTTAGAATAGTCATAAATATGAATCACAATACTTTTTCATGACTTTTGAGAGAAACTACTTAAGTAATAAAAGTAAAAGAAGAGTAAAAATGTCATTCTTATCAACATTTGGCTTATGGATACATACTCTGTCTTCTCAAAATTTCTGTTTTATTGGAATTAAAAAGAGAGTTTAATTAGAGTATGGAGTATTATAGATAAGCTTATTCTGGAAGATTCTAATATAAGTGCTTCAAATGATTAAAAATTAAGCATTCTCTTAATGTTTCATTCCAACAAGACCACCCTACCATACCAACCTATTCAAATAATTAAATAAATTCAGGTGTAATAAGATCAGATTAGGTTTTGCCACAAAATAAATAAAATAACTTGTTTAAATTTGCTTTTATTTTACCTTTTGTTTTAGTATAACAGAGATGAAAGAGAAAATCAAATATAAAAAAATCCTGTATAATATAACATAATAAAACATGTTTTTAAGGAAAAGAAACTTTTCTTTTTGAAATAAGTTCATCAGGAAATTGTGGCATAAAGTAAATAACTTGGAGTTAAATATTAGAGAGTAAGTACAACATTTTAGTGAAGTAACAGCTAAAATGAGTTTTTGGTCTGGAATATATCTTTCATTAGATTATAAATAAGAGCTAAAGGACAATAAAAAATATCACTCCTTCCTACTTTTTTCCCTCCAGTTTAGCCTTATAAAGTTTACATGCATTTCCCCTCTGAAGGTACTTACATTTGAATATTTTAAATGAATAATAACGTCCTTAATTGATTTCAATGAATGAATGTGGATGAGCAGGTCAGGGAATATAATGAGAGGTTACAAATAACTTAAATATCTTTGCTACACCTCCTGTTGAAGCAGCAAATGAGAGTTCAGTTTCCATCTCCTAGAATCTGGCATGAGTTTAGTGAATTGTTAGATTAATAGAATGTAATGGAAAGTAGATAATAATCAGTTGGCCAAAAGGTCCATATTTTTTCCATAACATACACATTTTTTATTTTCACCAATATTTTTATTGATTTGGATATTTTGAACATGTCAGCTCTCTCTCATGTAGCATAATGTTGATTGCTCTCAATTAATGTCTCAATTTGAGTGTTACCAACTTAAGCTGGTCTACCCAACTGTGGAGCATTGCCCAGCCAGAAATCCCCAGCACAAAACTTTTCAAACTACTTTTGACATGTTTGATCATTCACAACACCTTCTCTATGTCACAGGTGGGTAGAGGTAACCAGGTTCTTGGTGATCGGGACAAAGAATTGAACCAAACACCTGGAGTTCATAGCAGAGAAGATGGGAGCAGGCCAACTCCAAGCAAAGATTGGCCTCATGGGCTGGAGGGACTCTGTTCCTATAAGGCAGATCCTTCCTGGTTAGTTTTGGCAGGCTTCTACTGTGCATGTACAAGTAGTTGTGTCACTCCAAAGCCACTGCACATGTGGTCTCCCACGACCTTCCCTGATTGGCTGCCAGGGAAGGGCGTCCTACAATGTTACCTAGTTGACACCCCCTTCTCCTGGGGTCCCCCTGTACTAGGTTCACTTTTCCCTTAGCCAGAGAATTATAGCTCTCCTAGTTAGAGATTGGTGAAAAGGAAAGGAATTATTTATTCAAATTATACAGACTTAAGAGTAATGACTTAACATCTTCATCAAAATCTCAAAGTCCCTTAAAACACCTACAAACACGCAGAGTCCTTCTTTTCCCCTTTGCCCAGTCCAAGGTACCATATCTCAGGCAAAGAAATAGAAAGTCGCGTGGTGGTTCCTTGCTAAAGCCGCGTGGTAGTTTTCTGCTAAAGCTGCATGATGATTCTTCTCATGGCTGTGAGGTGGCGGGGGGGGGGGGTGTCCCCAACTCTAGCCAAAAGCACGTGGTTCTCCCTTCAGTGGCTGCCATGTCTGTGTTTAAATCTCTGCACAAATCTGTAACCAGGGGGAGTTGCCTCCCAGTTATGTCTTGGGTAGAAGTCACTCCCTTCTCCCTGGCTCAAAGCATCACCACAGCTATTTAACATATCTATGAAACCAGTGAAAGGCTATAGATATGTTAAATGACCATGCCAGAGGTTAGCTGCAAAACCGTTGCTATGCAAAATAGCTCTCAATGGCCCTGCTCCATTTGTCCCTGCCCCCAGCTCACACCTGTGGGGGGAAGGGATGAGGACATCTTAATATTTCCTGGACACCTTGAGTTCTGGACCCTATTCCAAATTCCTTTCTGGGGTTCCCCCTTGGCTGCACCCTGTACACTGCATAAATCTTGTTTTTTTTTTTCATTTCAGTTGCATTTTTACCTTTCTTGAAATAATAAAAGTATAATATGACAAAAATGTTGCATTTTTCTTCCATCTTCAATACTAAAATGGCTACACAAAAATTCACCACTTTTGATTTTTTTAAAAAATGCATGCTGGTATGACAGCTATCACAAGACAATCTAACAAAAATTGGATTGGATTTTTGAGGTGCAAAAATGAAGTTAAAGACAACTAAGCACTACCAGAGCCATCTTCAAGGGGAAAAAAACCTTTTGGCCAACCCCATAGGAAGTCTTGCAGCTTCAAACCAAGACTCATGGTACAATCTTCCTTTGAGCCATCATGAAAGAAATCCAACAACTGTAAGACCATAACTCAGAAGCTTAAAGGCCATTTCAAGTCTGTTGCTTCAGGCAAAAGACTCTTTTTTTCTAGCATTAGAGTTTTCTTTCATAGGCCTTTCCATTTGATTCTTATAATTTCTCTGGACTTTTCTCAATTAAGAGACCTAACTCACAGATGGAGAGAAAGAATAGCTACTCCCTGGGCAAGGCAAAAACAATTTGTGGCTAAGGGAAGAGTCGAAAAAATACAGCCCTCTCTTCCTGATATTGCTATTACACATAAGTTTTATTCCATGAGAGAAAGAAAGGAAATTCCTGCCGAAGACCAACTATAAACTTAAAGCAAATATTGGTTGCTATTGTGAGGCTCAAAAACACTGAATGTTCACTTGTGTAATCTTTTTATATATATTTTATATGTACATGAATCATATATAATTGTGTATACAATATTTTTGACAAAATACTACTCTACTCTTTCTTAGGTTTTCCACCAGGAAAACCATCATTCTACCACCAAAATATATTTAATTCATTGGGAAAGAGTGCTAATAGAAAAGAGAAGATGATATAAACTGAACACAACTGTTGAATCTTGATAAATTTGTTATCTTCTCTGTTAGTTGTTTTTCAAAAACAGGTATTTTGAGATTTCATTATAGACTTTCAAGAAAGTGAAAGAATCTGGTCCTTTAAGATCTACAGACAAATCTACTAACTCAAGTAATCTGGATAGTTGGTATAAGTACCTAAACTTCTTCATTTTTTTCTAAAACCTTTATCTTCATTAAAAATCTCCATTATTTTATGATTTTCTTGTATGTAAATATATTAATGACTCTATTTACTCTTGATTTCTCACACCTGCTTTCTTATTAACTTTATTTTTGTCTGCCTCACTGAAGTGAGACACTTTACAAACTGCAAAATCAGTGGCAGAACCCCTTTTTAAATTGATGTAACCTTTTTTCTGGATTCCTAGTATTTGACCTCCTTCATTTCTAACTTGTTCAAACTCTGTTTCATCTTCTTTTTTGATAGATTTCATCACAGTAGAGTTTTACTTTTAAAAATTGTATCTGAGTGAAACTGGCAATCTTTATCAAGAGCTTTTATTGCATGTCACACCACTTTTTGTTATCTCTTTTACTCATTTCTACTTCAAAATGCTTTCCCACATATCTGGTAGAGCTATTGTGAGTACAGTAGTTTGTTGAAAGCCATTTTTACAATACATCATGTCCTTGGGAAAATGTGCTTCATTTGGCTCATTTTGGGACATCACAGTTTTAGTGGAATATTTTGTATGTATCCTTGAGCACCTGAAAAGAATGTGTATTCAGTTATTGTTGAGTGGAATGTTCTAAAAATGTGAATTAGTTCAAGTTAGTTGATAGTGTTATTCAGGTCATCCACATCCTTTCTGGTTTTCTGACCTCTCATTCTATCAATTACTGAGAAGGAAGTATTGTAGTTACCAACTATAATTGTGGATATATATATATATTCTAGCACAAATAACACCCCTTTTTATTACAAAATATTTTATTATAAAATCATAAGCATGTAATTGTGTAACATAACAGTATCATACTCAAACATACCATGATCAAATTGTTCAAATTAAATGTTTGGTGAAATGTTCAAATTAAAACTATAAATTATTACACCCATATTATTAACTTATGAACCATATTCAAGCAAGTTTTACTTCTGCCAGACCCTTATCTATATCTATATCTATCTATATCTATATCATCTATATCTATATATATCTACATCTATTTCTATATCTATCTATATTATATATATATAATCTGTCTATATATCAGTATCTGTATCTATCTATATCACCTATTGATATCATCTGTATTTGTATCTATAATCATCTATCTATATCTATCTTCTATATCTCGATCTATCATCTATCTATATAGATTATAATCTTTAGATCTACCATTTGGTCTCATGTTTCAAACATCCATTATTAGATGCATACTCAATCAGAATTATTGTATTTTTGAAGAACTGACTCTTTTATGAAAGTGTAATGTGTCTCTTTATTCCTGATTGTACCCTTCTTTTCCCCTGATTTTTCTTTTTTTCTGAAATCAATATAACTAGTCCAGTTCTTTTTATTAGCATTTGCATGGTATATCTCAGTTTTGGGATCCACCTTATGTTGACCTAATGAAATGCACTATAAAGTTTTCTCCTTTTCTATTTTCTAAAAGTTTGTATAATTTGATATTAGGTATTTCTTCTTCAGATGTTTGATAGACCTCAATGATGTAGTATTGTGTATGTGGATTATTTTGTGGAAATACTTTTTATTAAATATATATTTTTTAAATTAGATCTTCATTGTATTTTTCTATTATCATTTACTCCCCTTATACTGTCCTGCCCCCAACAATCACCACACTGCTGTCCATGACCATGAGTCCTTTTTCCTTTTCCCTCTATCCCTCTACCCCTTATTTAATAGATACAAAATTATGTCTATTATAGTTTACATGAATTTTAAGTTTTTTCTAATATATATTATATTATATATTATTTATATTAATAATGTGCTTATTTCATTTAATTTTTATTTTATTTGAATATATTTGTTTATAATGTTCTATATTTTTTGTTTAATGCTTGAAATTGAACATGATTTGAAAACCAGATTATTCTATGGAATGATTTCCTTTAATAGGGCAAGACTCTTAAGACAAAGGTAAGTTGAAGGATTATTATCTAGACAGAAAATATCTTTGTCATCACTCTATTTTCTTCATTTCAATTATTTAAAATGTTAAAATATTCAAAAATAATCAAACATACATTAAAGTAGAAAGAATTTTACAATGAACATCCATGTATCAAATACGTAGTTTTACCATGAACATTTATTCTGTTTTAACACTGCCTGTCCATCTAAGTTCCTATCCATCTGTTAATCTATCTTCTTTTTAAAACATTTCGAAATAAACTGAAGATAACCATATATTTCATTCTAAATACTCCACCCAGCATATAATTAAGTACAGGTTGCTATTTGTTGTTTAGTTTCCTTCAGTTGATATAAAATGTACATATGATGAAATGTACAAATCGTAAGTGTACATTTGTGGGCTATTTCAAATGCGAGCACTTCTGCAGCTCTAATTTGGATCAGGATAAGAGCAAATAGTCATTATTGCACATTGTCTCCTGTTCTATTCCTATTCCTGAAGCAATTATTGTTCTGAGGTTTTTTCCTACCCAGGTTTTGTTTTTTCTTATAAAATGTCATGTAAAAGGATTCATATAGTGTGTTCTCCTGGTGTAGGGCTTCTTTAACTCAGCACTGCTTTGGAATTCATCAAACATATGGCAGTTTGTTCCTTTTTCTTGTTCAGTGGCAGTTCATTGTTATGCCACAGTTATCCATCCTGCTATTGATAGATATGTGGACTGTTTCCAGTTTTTGGCTACTATAAATAAAGTTTGATATGACTATTCTTATAATTTAAAAACAATTCCACTTCTCCCTTTTTCATTTGATCATATTTGCCACTAGTTTATTAATTGTATTAATTTTTTCAAGAGCCAACTTTTGGCCTCTTCCATACTTGTATATATGTTTGACTTAAAGTTTGCTATTTTCTTCTCTTCGTAGTTTCATATGTTCTAGTTCCTTTGATTCTTCAGATCAATACACTAATTGATTTTCAGCCATTCTATTTTTGCAAAGTAGATTTAAAGATATAAATTCCCCTCTAAACATTTTATTCAGAATGTTGCATAGGTTTTGGTATTATATAATTTCACTATCACTAAATTAAAATATTGTCTAATTCTAATTGTTATTGATTCTTCAGTCCATAGACTATTCATATGTATATTGCTTACTTTCCTAATATGGAGAATTTTCTTATTTACATATTCTCACTGATTCTTGTTATTTAAGAGTAGAGAGACACAATTCCACAATTCTCAGTATGTATTTAATCATTTAAAATTTAATGATAGTGCCTTAGGTTTTAAACTGTTTTCCATTTGGATGATTTTCTACGTGAATATTAAAAGAGAGTCCATTCTGAAGTTTCTTTGTGTAATATATTCTAAAAAACAATTCAATAAAGACTTTTATTTAAATTTTTCAATTCTCTATCTCCTTCAGATTTTTGATAACTCTTCCACACATCACCAAGAAAAGTGTTCTCAAATCTAATGTCATCTTTCTTTATTTTAAAATTATATTTATTTATTTATTTTTAGAGAGAGGGAGAGGGAGGTAGAGAAAGAGAGAGAGAGAAACTTGATGTGCTAGAGAAACATTGATTGGTCGCCCCACCGGCCCAAGCATTTGCCCTGACCACGAATCGAAACCAACAACACTTTAGTCTGTGGGATGACTCCCAAGCCACTGACCCGCACCATCATTTATCTTGATTTTTCTATTTCTACAGATTCTGTAAAGTTTTATTTTGTATGTTTCGTATGTTTATAGGAGTACACAAATTTAACATAGCTATATATACTTGGTGGGGTGTTTTTAATCTTTATGAAGTATAATTCAGATGTCTCAATAATTTTGTTTTAATATTTTATCTGTATAATATTGATATTTTATGAGGTATTTTCTGTTAGTTTTTCTGTGGTAAAACTTATTCCACACTTCCACATTCAAACCTTTTCTGCTATTGTTAAGGTGTTCCTATTTAAGTATCACAAATTTTCTATTTTTTAAAATATAGGCTAATAAAAATATTTTTAAACTGAATAAATTTTTATTTAATGTAATAACTGATATATTTTAGTTTAAGTATATAATCTCTGTCTCACCTATTTCTGTGTTCTTTATCTCTTTCTGTATTTGATTTTTTTGGCTTAACTAACTTTTCTTTTTAAAATCATTCTTGATTTTCTTCTTTATTAGGTATACATTCTTTTTTTAATTGTATTTTAGCATTCACCATAGGTATTATATGTTCTCTGTTTTACTTTATTTCCATGCAAAAAATATTTTGCTAATTTTTGGAT
>PVKM010019777.1:0-23919 GCA_004027735.1 Carollia perspicillata | reverse complement strand
TATTTATTTATTTTTAGAGAGAGGGGAAGGGAAGGAGAAAGAGAGGGAGTGAAACGTCAATGCATAGTTGCCTCTTGGGTACCACCTATCGGGGACCTGGCCTGCAACCCTGGCATGTGCCCTGCCTGGGGGTTGAACTGGTGACCCTTTGGTTCACAGGCCAGCGTTCCATCCTCTGAGCCACACCAGCCAGGGTGTGGGTTGTTTATCTAAATTCAGATCATGATAGCCCATTCCCTAAACTATGTCCTAAACTAACACAAACAATTAATAAAATGAAAACAAGCCAATCAAAAGGCTACACTAGACGATGCCCATTTAACACAAAGGAGGGTGATGGTGGAGGGATAAAGGAACAAAGAACACATCACAGCCTATAACAAACAAACGGTAAAATGGACGACATGAATCCTGTCAGTAACTACATTAAGGCCAAATACATTAAACAGGTCAGTTAAAAGGTAGATTAGCAGAATGGATTTTTAAAAATCCCCACAAAACATGATCCAACTATATGCTGTCTACAGGAGACATTAGATCTGAAAGTATGAACAGATTGAAACTTAAAAAGGTAGAAGGAGATGGACCATGCAAACAGTAACCAAAGAAACCTGGAGTAGGTATACTATTATCAGACAAAATAGACTTTGAAATAAAAATTGCCACTGAAGACATGGACGTTTTACAGTTATAAAAGTGAACTCATCAAGAAGCTGTAACAGCTATAAACATATGTGCACCTACCAGCAAAGCTCTAAAATATATGAAGCATAAGCTGACAGAACTAAAGGGAGCATAGGTAATTTAACAATAATTGGAGATGTCAATACCCCACTTCCAACAATCGACAGAACAACTGGGCAGAAGATAATGAAGGAAAGAAGAGAGAGTCGAACAGCACTGCACACCGGCACTACCAGCCTGACCCAACAGACGCCTACAGAGCACTCCACCCAACGAGCGCCTTCGGAGCCTCTTCCAGGACAGCGTGTTAAGCCATCAGATAAATCTCAATAAACTTTAAGTGATTCGAACCATACACAATGTGTTCTTTAACCACCAAGAAATGAAGTTAAAAATCAAAAAGAAGAAATTTAGGGAATTCACAAATATGTGAAAACTAAATTACCAATGGGTCAAAGAAGAAACCATAACAGAAATGTTAAAATACTTTGAAATAAATGAAAACAAAACAGAAGATGTTAAGCTTTTGAGGTGTAATGAAAGTAGTGGTTATAAGAAATTGATAGCTGAAAGTGCTTATTTTTAAAATGAAGAAAGATCTCAAATAATTAATCATCTGAATTTCCACCTTAAAAACTTGAAGGAGCCAAATAAATCCAAAACAAGCACAAGAAACGAAATAATAAAGGTCAGACTGAAGTGAATAAAATAAAAAAAAAAATAGAGATAATTAATTAAACTGAAAGTTTGTTCTTTGAAAAGATCAACAAATTGACAAAGTTCAGTGAAACTGACCAAGAAAAAAAATGGAGAAAGGCCTCAAATTACTAAAATCAGGATTCAAAGAGAGGCATTAATATCAACCTTATAGAAATAAAAAGGATTATTAGGGAATGTTATGAACAATTGGATGCCAACAAATTAGATTGTCTAGGGTGAAGTGGATGTGTTCCTAGAAAGACACAAACTATGAAAACTAACTCAAAAGTAATAAAAATGTGAATAGACCTATAATAGCTTAGGGAGATTGAAATAGAACCACCACCACTACCACTACCCCCTGCCCCCTGCCCCGCGCGCTGCCCCACCCCCCCCGCAACACAACCCATGAACAGATGGCTTTCCCGGAGAATTCTACTGAATGTTTAATGAAGAATTCACATCAATTCTCCGCAAAACATTATCTCTCCCCGAAAGAGAAGAGGTGTGAACACTCTACAAATCATACTAAAACCATAACATTTCCCACTGCAAATAATAGGATTTAAGAGTCTCCCAGGAACCTGTTCACAAGGAAACTAGGACTAGTTAATATGCCAGGTGCTCTATGGAGATTGAGTCTCTCATTTCATCACCTGGGCATTGCCATTTGCCCAAACTTCTATGCCACTTCCTTATCTTAGATGTTTATTCTTGTTTTCTTTCAAAGGGAAGGAAAACCTGACTCTGGAAAGCATGTTTATGTTCATCCTAAAACTAATCACAAATTGCTCAGAGAAATGGTCTCATCTAAATTGCATGTGTCCAAAAGTGTTCTAGCACTTCAAACTGTGAACGACGATTCTGAAAACTGGACAACTGTCAGGTGTCGTGCAGAAGTGTCCAATGAAGAGTGAAATAGATGTATGATGCATTATACTTCCCCAGCTCCGCACTTGAATACTGACTTGAATACTGGCACCACTGTCTTGGGCCTTGTGGCCCAAGAAATCTCTGTAAAATTAATATTGTGAATTCTGGATTTTGTTTTCTATTCTTTTATCACCAGGTATCCTCTGTCCTCAACATTACATAATTTCAAGGCTAGCAGGCCTTGAAAGATCAGAACAATTACACTTTTGCTGTTTCTTTTTACTCTTCAACTACATGACAGAGTATTTTAAGTGGTTGGATAACCACTGTAAAACTGATTTAATAATACATGCCGATTAAAAAAATTACCCATGTGTAGGTTTTTCCCTCAATCTTTTACATCTATGATTTTACAACTTTTAACCATAGCACAGATAGTTTGTCTTCAAAACATTTCACTTACCATGTCATAATAATCCAGTCATTCTAATTCATAGTCTTCATAATTTAACAGACCACTGCGTTGGTGGAGCGCCCAGTCTTGACAGAGACTGTCCTAAATTCAGAACCTGCTGGAATGAATGTGACCACCTCTAAGTCCATGTGGTATTCAGCCACGATTCCCTTAGTTATATGTGCCTTTGAACAAATGTGATTTAACTCTGGTTCTTTCTACTTCACTGATTAAATGGCTGCTTTGCGCAAATTTGTGGGCTTCTTTCTTACTTTCTTTAGACTTTTGTGCCTTTCAGATACTTTTGATCTGTTATTTTGCATCCCCTCACCCCCCCAAAAAAACTTCTTTTACAAGTCAATGTCTAACCCGTAGGCTGGTTTGACTTCATTCTCAGCAGGATGCTACCTCCTTGCTGAGTAGCAGCCACCTCTTTTGAAACCTCTTGGGATCATTAGCATGAAATACAATAGATGGTCCTGAGAAAGGCTTGCAGAATTGAAGCGGGCTGCACTGAGTCTTTGCTGTCCTGGCTCTTCCAACACTCGGGCCGCCTCACCACATTATAGTCAGATCTGTAGCAGCCAGAAGTATCGCTAGGGCACCAATGCATTCAGCGTGGTGTGACACACCTCCATCACCAATATCTGGAGCTGGGCGAGTAAGGATACTCATATTTGTGCTTAGTGTGTTTGCTGGTGGTCTAGAGGCTGTAGGATCTACTACAGGCGTACCTCATTTTACTGCTCTTGGCTTTACTGCACTTCAAGATACTGCATTTTTGTTTGTTTGTTTACAAGTTGAAAACAAGACCCTCCACCGGTAAAAAGATTACAGCTCATTTTATTGTGATACTTGCTTTATTATGATGGTCTGGAACTGAACCCACAATATCTCCGAGGTCAGTCTGTATTTATTTTAAACTAGAGCATCACTCCAAGATCACGAGGCCATGCATTGAGAGAGAAGTAGACCCACATTTAGAGTAAAGAGTCCTTAAAAGCTGCCTATTTCAGTCCTGTCCTTTATACCTAAGGAAAAGGAACTAAAGCCTAGAGAGGTAAAGTGACTGGCCAAGCCCACAGTTAGTTGGTGGCAGGAACTGTTAAACACTGTGATCGACCAAAACCTCTTTGTGTGTGTGTGTGTGGTTGTTGTTGGTAAGTCCTAGACTCTATAACTGATTTAATGACAAGTTACGGTCGTCCATACTGACCAGTTGCTGACTGTCGCCCTGTATTCCCTGGACCCTGTCCCCACTCCCTGCTTTGTGCTCCTATTTCCAGAGGCTGTGTCATCGGACCCACCTTCCACTTCAATGTTCCCGCTCTGCACTTTGGCGATGTTTCCTTTGGTGAGTATTCTTCTGCTTTAAATTAGAAACAGGGAAGAATGACTTTCCCCTGGGTGAGAGGAGGAAGGTTTACAAAGAATCCTTCTTACCGTTTTTTTTTTAATGGGCAATAGCTAAGAGGACCTACAATAGCGCTTTCTCTGCGGCAGCGGCACTCTGCTGTCGCCTCCCAGTTTTCCGTGTGCGAGTTGTGACTGTGTGCTGGGCACTGACCACTGTCAGGCCGTGTCTGCTCCCCTCTCCCAGCCGTGGAACAGCAGGAAGCTGTGTGCTTCATTCCACCATCAAAACACGAGGAACATTCCATTTATAGAAGATTCTGATTTGCCGGCGGCAGGCAGCCTTTTCACAGAGATGCTCTCAAGTTCCCAGTGATCTCAGTGGTGGTTTGATTCAGGTGTCTCGTCACTCCACATTGTAGACGTCTCTGTATCGTTGTGTTATCTTCTCACTCCGTTACTTCTCTGAGTTATTATCTTCCATCTAAGCTTTCCCAGTAATCAAAATCATAGCAACAATGGCAGCAAAAGTTCCCATTTATTGGTTCTTCTATCTGTCCCAGTCACTGCTAAGTGGATTACATGCAGCTACATTGAAACCTTTCAGCAGTCCTATGGGGGTCCCATTGAAGGTCCCCGTGTTAGAGGTGGAAGACTTGAGCACGGAACAGTTCGACAGCTCCCTACAGTCACACGGGGTGGCAGGATGAGCATTTCAGTGGAGGCGCATTTAAATCCCTGCAGTCAGAACAAGTGATAGTGCCCCAAAGAGGCAAAAACTGGTTCTTGGCAGTTGAAAAACAACTTAAACATGACAATGGTTTGTGGTCCTCAAGAGTTCAACCCTACCCAACAGAATCTTATTCCTTAGTATTTAACTAGGTATTTAAATAGAATTTAAATCACATTAAGTAAAATTGATTCAATTTGATTTAAAATTAATTTGTCACAGTGGTTCTTTTTAGAGGTGATCACTTTTAAAAGCTCAAAACCCCTAGTCTAAACCCGTACTCCACAATCCTTTCCATTTTGCTCCATTGCCTCCCATTTTGACTTTTAGTTCTTTCGCTTCTACTTGGGGAAAAAGAGTTCTTTAGGAAAAGCTAGTTAATAATGCCTTTATCAGTTGCTTTAACATTTGGGGGTTATGATGGTTTCATTTTTTCAGAGCATATTTATTCACATAGTGCCCTCCCATCTACATTATATGGAAAAGGGGCATACTTTAGGAAAAGCTATATAAAATGAAGTCAAATACCTGTTTGCTACTATAGAATACGGAAGTGGCTGGAGAGATTTTTACAAATTTGTAGGGCACGTTTGAGGGATAGACTCTTTTGAAGGAAAATAGAAGTGACCTTCAACTGGAAGATCATCTGGTGGCCAACTAACGAAGGCATGCTCAAGGGTGACTGTGACAGGTGCACAATGAGAACCGAATGAGTGTACCCTGACCCATGCATGCACTCACCCTCCAAACAGTCCAAACTGAGTCCACAGCGAGGTCTGGCTACTGATGCGTGACAACAGCATGTCCTTCCATAGGCGTTTAGGCACCAAGTCCAGCACAAGGACATTTGGGAGATGTGCCCTATGTTTTTTCCTGGAGGGAAAAACCAAAGTGCAAATAAGCACCACAAATCAATTCCTTCAAGAAATTTCACGATTCATTGTCTGGAATCTGCTCTGTCGCTCAGCTCTGTGATGCTGATGTAAATGCTGTACCGATGATAGCCCAATAGCTGTTTGTCATACTTGAAGTTTTGGTAACTAGCTCAGGTGAAAATCAGAAACAGCTTATTTTTGTCTTCTTGTATAATGTCTTATTGAACCACTGGATGATACAGCAGCTAGACAAGAGGCTGGAGCATACTACAGAGCCATGACCCAGGATTCCCCAAGTCTGAGACCTGAAAACGTATCCCTTCTAAGCCCGCCTTCAAAACCCAAGTTGCTTTTTCTTTTAGTTTGCATATAAATACCTTTGGTTTCTCTAATGGGGCAAGAAATGTTAACCAAAACATATCTTTTCTGTTTGCCAACAGGAGATCAAGGGTTATTTGGTTTTCAAAACTACTTGGGTCAGTTAATTCAAGCTGCTTTGCTATATGTTTCTAGATTTTGCACTGTAACAATCAAAATGAGAAATAACTTTTGATACCTTTTCACAATTATTTTATGATATTTTCAAACCCCAAAGTGGGCACTAGAGTCCTCGTGACTTCAACATAAAGTCCCATTATTTTTCCAGGTTGTTTGACCTCCCATCAGAAAGAAACACAGTCCATCGGACAGTTATTTATTGGACACTTTTAATTATTACCCTGTATGTGCAAGTAGGACATTGATGGGGCAGATAAAAGTAAGCATGTCATTGGCTCGGGAATGAAAGACCAATAGGGTGCATGTAGTTCCAGATGCAAAAGAGAAATGAACTGCTACAAGAGTAAGCCAGGAGTTGGAGGAATTTTTTTAGTTATTTCAGGATAGCAGGCATATTATGTGGAGTTAAACAAGGTTTGCTTTTGAGCTTGGGAGTACACAAGACTAACTAAAGTTGGCAATATTGCCCCTGTATGGATACTCATGCCCCTTCCTGAAGAGGTGTCTGTTACGGGTCGTGTGAGAGATGAGGATCTAGATGTGGCATCGGGGCCTGTTGGGACTGAGGTGGTGAGGATATTATAAACACCATACAGTTGATTGGTACCTAAAATGCTTGAAGTATGGCTATCAAGATTTAGATGATAGGGTTAGAAGTTGGATGGCATATCTAATAATTAATTCGGCTGATGGAAGCTGCAATAGCATGAGAGAGTCAGACAGTAGAATTTGGGTGGCAATTGTCCCTGAAGGAACTTTGAGGCTTTGATAAATCCTCGGATTGGGGAAAGAATAAAATGGACGATGTTACAGCTGATGTGCCAGGTGGTGGACCAAAGGGGCAGGGAGGCATCTGCAAAGTCACTGTTTTTCAGGAGGCACGAGAATGTGTGGGATTGAGAATAAGGAGTCTAGCAGCCTGCAGGCTCTCGGTGTAGTTGACAATTGGATGGTTTAGACTGAGAAGTTAGGGTCCGAGGGCAGAGTTATTGGGGTACGTATAAGCATTAAAGAAAGTCCGTGATAGTTGTCTCTTCCATGGTCCAGGTATGAGCTGTCACTGTTTTACTCAATTATTTAAATTGACTTTAGGGGAGTGTGAAATAGGGAGTCAAGGGCAAAGCTTAATGGTAATGAGCCTAAAAAGATCTTAGAAAGGTTGGTAGAAGGGATCATAGAAGGCACGAGCAAAGCCCAGACCCAAGCAACTTATTGTTAATAATAACGCATATCACAATTATATAATTGAAGATAGTAAATAGAGACTAAAATGGCCAGTTGATAGAGAAGGAAAGTGTGAGAGTCAGTAATGTCAGACATCTAGCACAATCTCGTTCCACAAGTCTTGGGCAAAACCTTCGTGGAGCCATTGCTTGTTCTGAGGAGCTGGGAACAGCAGTCTGTTCCCGTGGGCCGTCCATTTCCGGAAGGTGGTTGGCAGACTCCCGCTGAAGTTCTCCGGTGAGTGTTTGCTGCAGGTCTTCAGCTGACAATAACTCAGTTTCTTTGGGCATCTTTTTACCAAAGGTCCGCCCTGTAGTTAACCGCAGGGCCCGTGAAGCCTCCAAAGACTGAAGACCATTGGTGTATTTTTTTCCGAGTACCCATTGTCGAGGCTGAAAGAAGGGCGAACTCCTGAGGGTGGGTTTTCAGGGAAGGCTTCCGGAACTGATAGATGCGTTGGTTCTTGGCAATATGTAGTTATGTCTGCATGAAGCCAGCTTGATTCTGGCTGATGAAAAATGTAGTTGCGTGGATTTTCTAGTTTTTCTTTTCCAAGGTGAATAGTCTGTGAGTTCCAGGGGAAGTTAACTGGGGCTGACGGACGTTAGAACTAAAGGTGAAACTCTTCATCAAAGAACTCCAGTAGCCTCAGAGAGCTTAGACAATTTCGGATTGGTTAACACTGTTTTTTATGTTCTACATTTCCCAGGGATTGTGGATTATGAGATTTTTGATCAATTGGTTAACCCTGTAAGCTTCTCAGTAATTCTTGTGTGTAAGACTGCTATTCCCCAGGGAGGAAGGTTATAGTGTACAACTTTTTAGTCACATTTGTGGCAGCAGCCTTTCTCTATAGAGAGGCTCGAATCTGTCTAAAGAGTTTGCAGACAGTTCCAAGAGCGTATTCTTAAGTATATCATTTGGGCGCAGCCCATTTTTAGTTCAAAGGTTTCCGCGGTATGATTTAGACTGTCCAGTTTTTTTGGAATATGATACCCAGCTGCAGAGGAGAAATTTTTCCATCACCTCTTGCTCGGAGATGATCTTATATCTCTTGTGTGATGGGACCTATGACTTTTGTCAGAGGCCACCTCAGACTTTGGGGCACATCCCAGCTGGTGTGCCGAAGACCATTGAAGTGGACAGAGGATCCTGATTTTAGGAAATGATTGTTTTTCTAAGTCTGAGACGAGTTTTTTATGTCCAAACTGGCTTGTGCAGGTGTGTTTATTGATCTCCCATTTTCTGATGTATTTCTATAGATAACTACAAAAATACCACCTGTTTTGCATAATGACCTGCCAACACATTTCCCTTTGCTTTGTGGAGATTTTTTATTTTACTAGAAAAATCAGGGATCCATTGTCTAAAATACCCCATGTATCCCCCAAATCTATGAGCTGTAATTGAAGTTTTGGCCCTGGTATTGCTGAAACAATTTAACACTCTCCTGAGCTCAGTTCCTTTCTCCAGTAGAATGGTCATGTTCTAAATAATGTACCATCTTTTGTCAGAATCAGAGCTTTTCCTTTGTAGCCTTATGATCTTTTGCTCCTCATTTCTTTAAATCTTCTTAGGGGCTTTCTAGGTCAGGTGAAGATATGCGTATTAAGTGAGAATCAAGTCTCTTGAGAATATTGTCTTATACATCAAATTTAAGTACTAGGAGAGGAATGAAGGCGCCTCTGTGAACCTTTGAGGCATTCAGGCCAAGCATGTTGTTCATTATGCCCAGAAGAGTTGAGTTTTTTTATGCTACTTTTCATACACTCTTATTTCTCACCTCATAGGTGCTGGGAAAGGGAGAGTAGAGGTCTGCCCTGTAAAGCACTTGAGTTCAGGTGGAACTACAGGTAGAATAGTATTAGGATTCGCTGCTACCAGACACCTAGGAAGAGCATTCATATTCATGAGCCGTTAGTCTTCAACAGTATCCCTTTCCTTTGGGCTTCTTGACAAGCAGCATTACAGGTAACAGCACAGGAGTTGTTCCAGCTAGGAGGTGATAACTGGCTTTATTCTCAGAAAAACCAGTAGCTTCAGGGAAGTAGTCCGAGCAGTGGTTTGGAAGAACCCGTCTGAGCCTCTATAGGATCCCGCTCCACAATATGTGCTCCACTTTAGAAGAATGTTCCGCCCATAAAGGGTCAGGTAAGGTCAGGGTAAGGAACCCGCAGTTTCAAGAGTCAATACTGGGAAAGTTCCGAAAAGTCAAACGCAGCAACTACATACATGATTGAGGAACTGACTTCCTAGCAGTTCCTCTGCAATTTCTAAGAATAATCCTTTAAACGCACTTAGTCACATCATTCTTCTTCCATTAAAGCTTTCTTCCAAGTAGACTGGCAGGTGTGATATCACAAAGGAGACAAGGACAAGTTTCCTCTATAAGTCCTACCGTACAGACAAAGGCTCCGACATGGGGAGAGAAGCAGATCAGCTCAAAATACCCTCTGCAGTACTGCAGCAATTACTCCAAGACCAGTTGTTTAATATTGCAGCGGGATTCAAAATAGAAAGAGTACTGTTTGCACCCAGTAAAATACGCATATTTGTTCTCGTATGGTTATAGATAATTCTTGTTCTGAAAGAGGTAGCAGATACAATGGCCACCTAGGGAATTGAAAATCAGAGCTCAGTTTATTGCTTACCGGGCAAGGAGGACCCACATCTCTTGGGAAACTTGAATTTCACTGAACTGTGGGAGGGCTAGATACCATATGAAAAAGCAGCTTTATCTAAGGGAGGGAAAAGCCAGTGTGTTAGTCTCCGGCTGGCTCAGAAACAGATCGCAAAGCCTCTCGGCAGAGGCTGTTACTTGGTTTTATGCCCTTGACCCTGAGGGCATGAGCCTCAGACAGGTCCAGAATGAGTTATATAACGTCTGGGCAGGCTCTGGGTCACACAGCGGGCAAAACCGCACAGGCTTCTCCCTTCACACACAGGCAGATAAAAAGAGCAAACATTATTCTACTTGGGGAAAATTTTGTATTTCTACGCAAAAATTAAATGCAAAATATACTTCTAGAAGACTACTCAGCAAATTGGAAATAGTGGCTGCCCCTTGGGAAGGACCTGGATGATGATTTTATATCTATTGTTGCTACATAGTAAATGCATAGTAAGTATTCATTGAATGAATGGATGGTAAATAAAGGAATAAAATGTATTTATTGATTTACAATGGAAAATAAGATCAGAAAGAGAAGTAAGCAAGTGATGCTGAGTTGCACAGACGATTTAGTTAGGAAGCTGAGCAGTGCTGGGGGAGGTTGAAGCTAAAGGGAGGCTGTTGTGGGGCTTTTATTTCTCACCTCATGCTTCGTCTTCCAGGGTTTCCTCATACCTTGATGTGTTCCCTCAATAACACCTCCTTGGTCCCGATGACCTTCAAACTGCGGATCCCCGGGGATGGTGTTTCCAGCTGTCGGAATTATTCAGACAACCAAGGACCATCTTGGAACAAGGATGAAATACCCATAACGAAACCAAAAGAATTCACCATCACCCCCAGCTGTGGCACCATTCGCTCCCAAGGATTTGCCGCTATCAAGGTAAAGTGGCAGCCTTCCAGCACACAAGGCCAAGCAGCTGCACTCCCAGGTAGCTAGCTGCTGGGATCCCATCGAGGCCGTGCTCGGTACTGCCAGGGTCAGTGGGAAGGAGTGCCTCCCATTCACACGGGACAGTGGGCCCGTGAGGAAATAAACCACTGTGGCGAAAGGAGCCAGGTACAGAGATATCGGGCAAAAGAGCGGATGCCACTCCAGTGGATTTCCATCAATCCTCACGTGTTGCCTTCCCCCAGAGCAGTGGGTTGTCGTGATTTCCAGCGAAACCACTGCTCTGTATGGATACTACGCCCGTCAGTACAGATATAAACCAATTTAGGGACTCACTGATCATTAGGTCCTCCTTTCCTAATTTAGACTCAGGTTGTTTATACCAATAAACATCCACATGTATGCCCCAGATGACATCCAGTTTATTCAGATGTTCAGTCCGAAGCTGGGCTTTGTGGTGAATGTGGATGTGATGTTCCTAACAGCACCTGACATTTGGGTCCACCGGCATGATGCTTTGGTTATGGCTTTGCAGTGCCACCCGTAGAATGATTTCATGGCTGACTGAGAGAGGTCTTACTGTCTTCCCTCACTTACATTTTCTTCTCCAAACAGTTAGATCCAGGAACATTGAAGGCTGCTAAAGTGAAATGATTTCATCTTCTCTGGGAAAGAAAAGATGATAAGACTTAATAACTAAGGTTGTTAATTTTCTCTTTAGTCAATCTCTGTGAATATTTAATTCAGCTATGGTTTCATCCCTCAAAATTATTTTAAATGCTTTATAATATCTCCCATAATATCCACTCATCCTAAATCTTTTTTGGAAGTTCTTAGCTCTTTCAAGGGCTTCTCCACGGGTCCAAGGAGGTTTGATACCATATATCATTATCACTTCTCAGGGTTGCTGTCTCGGTCTGTTTTGGCTGCTCTTATAAAATTCCAGAAACTGGGTAGCTTATAAACAACAGAAATTTATTTCTTACGACCTGGAGGCAGGAAGTTGAGATCAGGGAGCCAGCATGGTTGGGTTCTGGTGAAGGTATTCTTCCGGTTTGCAGACTGCTGACTCCTTACATTCTTACATGGTGGAAGGGGCTAGGGAGCTCTGTGGGCCCTGTTACATAAGGGCACTGATACTGTTCACAGGGGCAGCACCCTCATGAGGCAGTCACCTCCCGATGACCCCACCTCCTAATACCATCACACTGGGGGCTAGGATTCAACAGAGGAATTTGTGAGGGACACAACCATTAAAAAATCATAGCAGTTGATAACTGTGAATTTCCCAAGAAGTGCTGCTATATTGAATTTATTTCTTTTTTTATTTGTTAAACACTTAGCCTACATGTTAGCTACCTTTTCTTTCCTTTCTTTCCTTCCTTCCTTTCTTCCTTTCTCTCTCTCTCTCTCTTTCTCTCCCCCTCTCCTTCTCCTTCTCCTCCCATGTAGTGCAGAGAGATTGGAGAAGACATAGACCTATCTAACGGTCTTCTGCCAGGACCACCTGTTCTTCTGCCTGTTAACCACAGCTCAGAAACTCAAACACGGGTCAGAGTCACTCCAGGAGTCTATATGCTGGGGCAGCTGCTTCTCTCCAAATCTGACATGCTTTCTTTCCAAACCAAAGACCCCATCTTCACTTTATTTTTCCTTTGTATTTGGGCAAGCTTTCTCTATGCTTCAATTTTTTTTCATGATCTGCACTCCAACCATGTCTGTGTGGACCCAAATTTGCATCCAGAAATTCCCTTTACACCCAAAAAATTTAATTAGTGCCTGATACATAATTTATAGCCAGAAAAGCCTTAACCTGTGCCAGAAGCTGTTTTCTAGACTTTCAAGTATCTCTTCCAGTACAAGTCATTGTAAGCAATTAAAAATTGTAACAAGGCTTCAAAAGCCTAAATGTAATGTTTCACAACAGTAAAGAAAAACACAGGGCGAAATTTACTGGGCAGATATTGTCCTTGGGGAGACCTTTCTTTGGAGCTTCCTATTTTCTGCTCTAATACGGAATATAGGGGCAGGGGACAAGATTTTGGTAAAAAAAAAAAAAAAGCTAGTTGATTTCTTATGGCATTCTCTACAATAGACATGGTTATGTCATTTATTTTGCTGTAAGAGAAATTTAGCTGTATTGTTTTATTGGTGTATTGAACTTTCATAATTTATATAGCCCAGAGGTGTAGGGAATGATTTAAATTACAATAATTAAGGTTCGTCTGATACTGCTTCTCCTTCAGGGCCATTTTCCCCCTTCCAGAGGCATACAGCTTCTTTGATAACAACATCCTCAGAAAGGAGCAAACCTATTGTACTGAAGCCATTGGGCTTCTCACCTGGCCTTTGAAAAAGCTCAGCATGCCCTGACCCCGGTATGGAGCTCATTCAACTGAAAATGTAAAACGCATCATGAAGTACTCAGAAGCCTCACTCATCAGCGTGGTTGTCCCCCGCCTCCTTTTTCCCCTCTGCAGAGGGAGAGCTGGACTTTCTGAAGGGCAGCGTTTCACCTTTTTCTTTCCAGGTGACCTTATGCTCCAACACTGCACAGAAATACGAGCTGGCCCTGGTGGTGGACGTGGAGGGCATTGGGGAAGAAGTGCTGGCGCTCCTCATCACGGCGAGGTACCACACTCACCTGCGCCTCTCTTCCCAGTCCCCCCACCCCCAGCCACCAGTGCGGGCTGCCTCTCCTCCTGCTTTCCTGGGGAGCGAGACTGACTCTGATTCAAATAACAAAGCTTTAAAACAGCAAATGCACCTTTGGTGGAGATAAGAGAAGGGATGTGTGTTTTTCAGTATGAAGAATAATAGTGCTCTCTATTTTTGACTTTCTGACTTGGAAGGTATAGAACTAAAAAGGGGTTAGCAGAAAGATGTGAACAGTTGCCATTTTTTATTCTTATCTTTAAACACAGTACCCCAGAGTTATGCCGCAGAAAGGGTGGTGCTCACAGTTCTGCAGCGTAAGATCCGTTCAGCAAGACAGTCCTGTTCCAGGCTGCCAGCGGGCCCTCAGTGAGGCCAGCTCTAACAATACAAACTCCTCAGAACCAGCACCAACTTCTCTCTTTTTTTAAAAGAGACAGCAGTGGGCTCTGGGAGGAGGTTAAGATCCTGGCTTTTCTGGGTGACTGTGTCTCTTTGAACAAGTTACAGTCTCTCCAAGGCTGGTCCAGTGAGGATGACAGTGATCCTAATCATGGACCACACACTTGTCAAAGCAAACAAGTCTCCAGGTCTAGGACTTTGGAGTGTATATATGCCATCTAAAGGAAATAGAGAAAATTCCTGGTAATATATCAGTTCCTAGAATTCAGATCTGTACTGAATCTTAGGAACAGGCACCTTAAAGAAGGCGCAGACTTGCTGCTTGGTGGAGCTATTACAACAGGCACCACTGCCTGTGCCTTGGGCTTGAATGAAGTCAGAGAGCAGCCCTCAAAGAACTTCAAGGTCAAGGCTTTGTCATGATCTCTTTGCTTAGTATTCCTTCCAAAGACCTAACTAATTGTTTTTGTTTGGTTAAAAAATACACAGTCTCTCACCTGGCCCTCTCACCTGGAACCTCTTCCAGGTTCACCTTTTTGTCTAGTCTTGCATTTCTCTACGTGGATTTATTCTAATACTTTCCAGACTCTTTTCCCTGCAGCTATCCTGATTTTTTTTTTAAAGGTCTAAGAGGCTATGAGTTTCTGACCACATATACTCTGTGTCCCAAGTCAAGTACTATGAACCCTCTCAGCCACCGTGTTTCAGGAGTGAAAGGTTAGAAAGTCATTGGGTCAAGTGACAACTTCCATTTCAGCTGAAAATGAACACTGTTCGTGCAAAACCCCAAACTCTAGGATTAACAAGACTGTCTTTCATGTCATTACTTTAGTGTAATCTGCAGGAACTGCTCAGAGACTCTGAACGGAAGGATTGCTTTTCGAACTTGCCCACTGCGGTGGTTTTCCCAGAGAGGCAGCGGTAGTGGCTCGCCGTGCCCCCACTGCGCAGTCAGCACCCTTGCTGAGCCCTTCCCTCGAATTATCTCCTGTGTTTCCCGCAGTGCCCTAAGGAGAGTTAATGATGCAAATGCCAACCCCTAGAACTACCTTCATTTTACTTGTAAGCAGATTGGGCCTCTAGGAGGGAAAAGAACTTGTTCAAGGTTGTACTTGGTAAGGTCAGTATTGAACCTGGCTCAGGCCGATTCAATTGCCAGTGCTCCTCACCATTGCATTATGTGGAGACAGTGCAGCAGGCCAGGGCAGACGCTGAGATTCACAGGTAAAAACTAAAACCCAAGTCACCTAATGACAGACCCAGTGCACACGCAGGGCTTCAGTTCTCCCCTCTTCAGCACACGACCCCCCCTCCCCCTCCCCGGCCACTTCCGGTTGTCACAGTGCCAGTTCTGGGTCCAGCAGCTGCCGGAGCCCACTGATCCAAGCAAGACAGCTGTTTTGCATAGGAATTAGAATTATTACCATTATTTAGATGGTGTTACTAGTCCTCAGGGGACTCTGGTTCTAAGTGTCACAGCTAGATAGGACCCCATGCTGGTGGCCTTGCATGTTTGTCATGGAAACAGACCCACTATCTTAAATAACTTCTACTGCGGGGGGTGGGGGGGCCTTGCCAAAGCAAGGCCAAATATGAAAAACAGTGGAAATGTTAGTCATTACCCGTGGGAGACAGCTGTTTAAGTCCTGCTTCTAGCCCTTTTTTGATTAAAAAATGGTGGCTGGGGGCTGAGGGAGAGAAAAGTGGCAGGAGAGAAGATTTGAAAATGATTAATGTAGTTATTAAAGAAAAATACTATATGACAGTAACAAATGCGTTTAACTTGGGATTCTGCACTTCCATATGTAAACAAGCTTTCTATCCATTAAATTCTTTAATGGGCTCCTTCCTTCGAGCAGGTGCATTGTACCTTCCCTCCGCCTGGTTAATGCAGAGATGGACTTCGGACGCTGCTTCCTGAAGTACCCGTATGCAAAGACCATCCAGCTTGTCAATCCCGACGACCTCCCAGGATGCTATGAGGTCTTGCCTCAGGTGAGGTACTTTTCCTTGTTTTGGTGTAGACTTTTCTTCAGTTGGATTCCCTCAATAGGACAGAGAGATCCTTCTTAAGACCTATATTGCTGAACACATGACCTTCTGTAATTCTGACTTTTAACCCTGGGGTAATCTAGGGGTTGGGTTATAAAGCCACAGCTGGATTGCCACCTGCATGAGTGAGCAGCTGCAGGTGTAAACGGTTGCTAATTTCCCTGGAAAATTGCCTTTGAAAAAGGAAGAAAGGGTCAATTAAGCCAACACGCAGAAGTTGCACCTGCAAATAATTGCCTTTGAATTAACCAGGCATGGAAGTGAGGGAGAGCTGGGAGTTTTCGTTTGTGTCTATGGCTGTGACTTGAACAGCTTCACTAATGTATAGTAATGCAACACTTATAAGTGGACTTGTTGGACTAGAAGGCTAGAGATAATATAAGAATGGGAAAGGAGAAATTGCTTCTGTTTTTCCCCTGCCCCCATCCTGAGAAATTGCTTCTTAATGTTTTATGAAATAGCTCTGTCCACATGCCACTACACCCAGCTAGGGGGGAAACTAAGCAGTCAAACACGCAGGACTAAAGATTTTGAAAGATCTGTACAGCCTGGAGCAGTAGAAGGCCCTAAGGAGATGCAGTTTACCAAGAACGCATGTGGGTGGGTTTATACTCAGTCCTGTAAGTACAGTCCTCTGACCAAAATTCATGCAAACAGAATCAAATGGGGGTTTTATATGGCTACAAGTTCAAAATGAGTTCAAAGGCCAATATGGGACCACAGAACCAACGCAGGGTTAGGCCACGTCAGAGAAACCTAGTGTTCAGCCAGGGAAAGGAGGTGGCTACCGATCACCGCAGTGTCAGAATTTTGTCTTCAGATCTTGACATTGCATTTTTGTAATAGAAACTTGGAGAAAGAATGAATCATGTTCAGAGTAACCAGAATGGCAAACTATGTCATCTGAAAATCCTAGTCATACGAGGAGCAAACGTAGTATTTAATCTGGAACAGATAAGACTTAACCAGGCCAAATAGCTATCCTTCAATAAGTCGAAGGGCTGTTATGTAAAAGAGGGAATTACAGTTATTCTGTGGGCTTCTGGGAGACAGAACCAGAAGCCAAGGGTGAGGGGCGACAGGAGACAATTTCTCTGACTTTCAGCCACTTAGCAGCACAGCAGGGGATCCCTGCGCTGTGCACGCTCGTCTGGGGAACTCAGAGCAGAGCCTGCACCTGCAGTGATGGGGCAGCTATTTCCGCTCACCTGGGCTGGGAAAAGGGTGAGGCACTTGCCTCAAGCACGAAATTGAACGGAGAGCCCAAAAAACTCAGTGTTCAAGATAAGTAACATTTTCATGCTACGCTTTAAGAAATCAAAATCAATGGTGAACGAGATATCAAAACTTTATGTAAAGACAGAATCAGTTTTACTGACTTTCCTTTTGCCTCAGGCTCCACGAAGTCAGGACAGTGCGCTGCTGCAGAGGGACCTGGAGGTAGATTAGGCCACATTATGCCCGGCCGGGCATGGAAAGACCGGCGGGGGAGGGGGTGCTCCAGGCGGGTGAAGACTGCACACTCTGTCCCGCTCTTGAGGAGCTGAAGTTCCAAAGAGTGTTTCCCAGAATTACCTCAACTTATTTGGCCGTGGGGCTTGTAAAGTTTTATCTGTAGTTGTCATTACATGAAAGCTGGTGATGGGCTGCAGAACAGGTTCTGTGCAACGTCCACTGGTAGACACAGGATGGCATTCATTCATTCATTAGCCCACCTGTTTCCTCGCTTATAAAACAAGTCATGAGCATCTGTTTTGGGCCAGAAAGTGTGCATGTATCGAGAAGAGGCCCAGGTCATGCCCTAACAAGCTTCCAACCCATGGCGACCACAGACATGCAGACAGTGCCTGCTCTGGGAAAGGACTGCAAGGTGCTCCCTGGGGAGAGAGGAAAGCGCTGACTCTAGAGCACTGGGGATACCCGGGGATATCCAGGATGAGTGTGCAGGCAGGGAGCGGGCGTTCGGGGAGAGGAAACACGTGCAGAGTTGGAGGTAGGTAGCAGTGTCGTGTGTTTAGGAAATACCAGTGGCCTCTGTGGATGGAGCACAAAGGGACGAAGTGGCAGGGAGCAACACATGGAAGCATGGAGGGCCAGGTGAAGGAAGGTGGCCATGGGCAGCTGCTGTCTTGAACTAATTCACATTGTGGGTGAGTTCTGCATCTTGCTGGGCTGTACATTTTGGATGTGGGGCCTTATGCACATCCCACTTAACCAAACTTCCTTTTGACAGGATTGGGGTGCTCATCCCTGCATACTTGCTTGAATGATGAGACATTTCTAAAGAACCTCTGTGGACACAGGACAACATTTATTGCATAATATGCTACTGATTTTATACCCTGTCGTGCTTATCCCTCTCATTTGTCTCTTCCACCAGGTGCGTGAAGACTCGCCTGCTGTGTTGTTCTCTTGTCCCAGCCCCCGCGGAATCATCTCTCCCCAGAGCACCATTCACATACCCCTGACCTTGGAGACGCAGGTCCCTGGGAAACACACATCCCCACTTTACATCTCAATCTTCGGGAGCCAGGACCCCCCTGTGGTGAGAGCCAGTTTTTAGAATTGCAGTTAAAATTTCTGTACTTTTTACCAAACTTCCATGCCTCTGCTTTTAAGGCACACGTCGTATTTGCATATTCTCCAGTTGTTTGTAGTTCAAGAGTTCTACATTTTCACTCCTTAATGGTAAAAAACTAGCAATACATTACTTCAGGAATCTATTTGCAGGTAACTCCAAAAGCAGTGGTGTTTTGTAGCGTTTGTTCTTAAATTCCTTTCAGGAGTTTTTCACATGCCAAGACATGCCTGGCCCTTCTCCAGACCTATTAAGTCCAACTCTCTCGGAGGGGAGAGCACGCACGTGTGTTTAACACCCTCCTCAGCTGCCCCTGTGCGAGGTTTGGTTTGGGCATTGCCCACTCGCCACATGTGGGCTCTGAGATCAGTTTCACTTGTAGCTCACCGATCTCTTCCTGTGTACCGACCGGGCCCCTTGCCCAAAGTGACCTGCCTTCGCTGTTAAGACAAGTAGCCTCTCTCCAGCTGTGGGAGGAGGGAGACCCAGAAAGCTCTCTGATGCTTGAGGTGAATGAAAGGATGAATCTTGAATCCGAAAGGAAGTTGCCCGGCAGGCTCTGAACCCCCAGACATTTGGTTTACTTGAGTGCTGGGTGATACCAGTGTACATTTGTTCGAAGAGGTTCTGATTGCTTAGCTAGCAGGATAAACTAGGATTTTGCTTCTGTCTCTTCTATGTAAGGCACCATAGATAAGCCACCTGACTTACGCCGCAGCATCACGAGGTGCCGCTGCTCCTGGTCCCCTGCCTGCCTTCACTGCTCCCATTGTACACTGACGCAGCTTATCAGAGGGTCATTTGCTGAGCCACCAGCACTTTATGAGAGAAAAGGACCCCTTTCCTGGCTGAGGGCACAGGGTGAGGGGAGCAGAATAAAGTGGATTGCACTCCTGCACAGCTGTGTGCAGTAGACGGCCCTGGGTGCCACTAGAAAAGCAACAGAATGGGGCTCAGTCCAGCCCCTTCCGATTCTTAACTGCCAGCTCTTAGGCCCATGCAAAGTGTTCTTGAGGCGGGCTGCTGGGTGGTGTAGAGAGGGCCACTGCTGTGGTTTCCCCTCCGTGCACAGTTCTGGGCTGACCCAGGGAAGCAGATCACCCTGGAGGACCTTCAGACTGGATTCAGAGGTCTGAGCAGCATGGCACGCCCTTCGTTCCTCTGACCACGGAGCACCAAGGGGGAGGGATGTCAGTTCTATCAAGCATTGTTTTATGCCACTTCTTTTTATTAGAGAGGTGGCTAGAAGCTCCTGCTTCAATTGATTGTAAAGACCAGCCATTTTCAGCTATTTCCATGTTCTTCCTCTGGCTGGGAACACAGGTTTGTCACATCCGCAGCATCGGTGAAGGCCCAGTTATCCACATACATCCCGTTCAAATTGATTTTGGCAGAATCTACGTCTTAAAGGAGTCCTCCAGGATTCTCAACCTCTCTAACCAGTCCTTCATCCCTGGACTGTTTAAGGCACGAATGGTGAGTAGACTGTGGACCATCATGTGATTCAAGTACGGTTTTGCCCAAGTCTTACAGGTGGAGGCCCCACCTTTGCAATGCGCCCTTGAAAATGATCACCAGGAGCAGAGATTTACACGGTTTAACTGCATTAAACTGTGTCATTCTCATCCTCAGCTCCTCCTTATTACAATCGTTTGGTTGACTAAGAAACACAGTATACATGTAGTTTGGTAAACAAGCAAATATATTTACTGTGATCTCAGTTCAGAAAGATGCTTCAGAGATTTCCCACTGAGCTGTACCTAAGCTCAGCCCCGCATCTCAAGGGAACACCATTTAAATGTCTTCTGAGCAGAAATAACATTCTTTTTTGCAGAATTTAGGAATTTCTAATGTAGTAATTGAGTATTGATTTGGGAAGACTCTTTCTAAATTTAAATATAAAACTTAAAATAGTATAGCCCTTCTATCCATGAATTACTGACATTTGAATGAATAGCAACTTTTGGTTTTATCATTTGTCAGTAATTTCTGAAAAATCAAAATTATTAATTTTATAAAAGTCCCTGTCAGAATGAATAGAGTTATAGTTTTCTGCTGACTTCAATGGCAGCTCCTCAGAGTCACTGGTCCCAATTAGCAGCCATTTACAATGGTTATTATTCATTTGTATCATCATTTGTCTTTACTCCTTGTAAAGGCAGCCATTTCCTGTATAGTCACTGCTCTTTTTAACATGAGGCTCAGATATTGTGTAAATAATAACACCTAAAGAGAAATTCTACAGAAAAGACACCTTTGCTAGCCTTTATCCAATCAATCGATGTGTTTGGTGGAAGGCGTGGGAGGTGATGGGTTTGGTGGGTTGCTCCGGACGTGTTGCTTCCGGTCCAGCTTTGTACGTGCAGAGTTTACAGCAGGGGAGGGAGCGAAAGAGCCAGCCGAACAGTTTAGGGCCATGCGAGGTGGGCACTGGGGTGGGCACTGCTATGGCAGAGGAAGAAGGGGGCAGAGACCACCAAGTGCTGAGGCACAAGTAGAAAGGTGACTATCCCCTTCTCACCGCCTCCCCTTTCATTCTCAGATATGTCCAGATTTCACTGTTTACGGCAATTTTTGGTACTTTTCAAGAGCAAAAAGCACATCAAGGATCTATCAGGTGTTTGGGCTTTTTTTTGTCGTTGTTGATATAGTGTATATATTGAGTGACACAACTAGTTGTTACAAATGGGACTTTTCTCTCCCACAGAGGTTTCATGATTTCATCTTTTGGTTCTTTAGTATCATCTTAAATCAGCCAGCTCCAGTTCCCAGGAGCCAAATGTGTGCTGCGGGTGATCGGCTGTGGAGTGTGTCTTCCCTCTGTCCTCTCTCGGAAAGCTGGTCCTTATCGAGTTGATTGCCCTTATGGCGTCAAAGTCATTTCAACTGTAATTCTTGTAGGTGAAAATTAAACTCTTCATATTTCGACTGGAATTTTCTATGGATTTCCTAGTAAAAACTATATGTGTTAACATTATAGAAATTGGATTATACTAACTCAGAAATTAACTCCAGTGGGAAGAAATAAAAAAACATTTTATTAAATTTCAACTTAATATACAGTACTAAAACTGCCAATTCATTCTTACAGAATTTACTAAGTGTTAGGAAATAGTTTTCATTAATAGTTGTTTGTTACCTAGCTAGCTGACAGCTCAGAACCCAGGTAAATGGTGGTCACATATTTCTTGCACTTAATTTCTAGCTCGCTGAGGAATGAGTAGGGTCAAGGGCACGTCGTTCATTTCTTCCGCTATGACTATGAAGTCAGGCTTGGAATTCCCGTTGACGTCCTGACGGGAGGGGTCATTCTCTCTCCTCTTCTGGCTGCCAGCGAATGTCAGCCCTCCCTCCCCAGATGCACCGCTGCTGTCAGCTGTCTGTCAGCCGTCTGTCCTGCTCAGCCCTGGGCACGGCACACACGTCCGGGCAAACACCACAACTGGCTTCTGTCTTAGTGAGAAACATCTGTTTGTTATCGGCTGGAGGGTCTAGGAGAAGGGAAGCTAGAAGCCCACCTTCACAGTGATGCTGGGAAGATAAATGACACTAAGAGCAATTTTAAATTTCTGAGAGATTAATGCTATACAAAAAATGACTTTTAAAAAAAATGGAAACCTCCTAGTATAATATGTGTGAAGAAGCAGTGAAGATCATATTCTTTTCTGTTCCTTTAAAGCTTAACTGATCCTGAGAGTAAAAAAAAAAAGACTGATTAGTAAAGAAGAAGTTGCATGACCTGCAGCAGTAAGGTCTTTGCGTTGGAATGCCTGAAACACCAGCCTCCCTAAAGGTTTCCAATTGCAGACTTATTTGGATTAAGCTGAAGGACTCAAAACAATAGAGCGAATCACCTCTGGTTTGGAAGGGTAAAAAATAGCAGGATGTGAGAACGGAGCACAAAAGGCCTTTTTGGCAAGACTGTGGGCTCTGCTTGTACACATGGTGCTCCTTCAGGAAGACAGATGTCCTCTCTCTGGTGACAGCAGAAATGAGGGTGGGAATATGGTAGTTTCCCCCTGGGGCCAGGACCTGAGGGCCGGGCTGGAAGGCAGCTGCCTTGTTTGCATGGGTGCCCCTTGCTAGGTAGAGCGAGTGCATTGCTCAGCACTTGGCTGGAAGCATCTGGAATCCTTTCCTTTTCCTTTGGCTGTAATTCAGCCTCGGGTACTGTTAATTTGAGAACGTGTATACAAATGTCAGCGACACCTTGGGACTCAACTGGCACTGAAACATCGTCACCGGGTCCATCTGCCTCTGCGATCTGCGGGAGAGGCCGTTGCAGTTGGATCTTTAGAGTTTTCAGGGTCCGGGAAACAGGAATTCCGATGCCTCCTTCAAGGGTGGTTCTTCTTAAACTTTTATTTTCTTGGTCTCTTGCCAAAGCCACGCACAGTGGTATGGCATCAAGGGAATCATTGGGCTTTTCCTTCAGACCCTAAGCTCCTGGGCTATTTTTTTCATTTAAATGGGGGGTCCCCTTTCTATGTTTACCTGTTTATATGCCTGACTCCTTCAAACGACAAGGGCCTCTGCTTTGACTTCCCAACACCTAGCAGCAGGGTTGATGATGACAGTGCAATGGATGACATTAATTTTGACCCATGTTTATTTAGTTCGGTTTACAACTCGTATGCAGTATTTCATTGACTAGGACTCTGTGGGAGAAACACTGTTATAATGCCCATTTTAACGAGGTGGAAACAGAGGCGTAGACGGGTTAGGTGAATTGCCGTAACTCCCAAGTGGCAGAGCCTGGTTCCGACTCCTGGCGGTCCGATTTCAGACCCGTGTGCTCTTGTCCGTGGTGCTGTGCTGCCCGACTCGGCCTGCTCTCTGGCTGCTGAAGTGCATTTAGACGTGGTGAGAGGATTTGGGGTTTCTGTTCACAGAAGGCCCTTAGAGGTAGACATCTAAAGGGGCAGGTTTTGCTGAAAGCAAGAAATTGAGGAGCATTTCCGGAATGGACAAAAGGACCAGATATTCTTCATTTTATTCAGAGATGTGTTAAAATGTATATATGCAAATAATCTCCATGCTATTACTTTGAATCAACCATAATCCCTCCAAGTATATATCAGAAATAATGATACAGTTTACTGTCCCGCCTTTCTTGATCCTTTGTGACATAGTGTGACAGAACATTCAGTTCTCGTATGTAAATGTTTGTAAAAATTCTTCACTACTATAGCTCTTAAAAGAGGTTAAATACAAAAAGTTATGACCTAGTTTAACAAAATTAATAGACTAACCCAAAAGCAGATTGGCAAACATTTTAC
>PVKM010019776.1:0-23925 GCA_004027735.1 Carollia perspicillata | reverse complement strand
CAGACTGTCTCCTGATCTGCCTGTCTTCAGGACATCATCTGAGTCCACTCCCCAAATACTTCTCCAGCTCGGGTGTTTTCACTAGGCACCGGCCCTGGGGCCCGGCCACTTACGGGGCCTCTTTGTCTGATGGTTCTTTGCCTTGTAGCCCCATGCGTCATGGTGCTTCTTCCTCTGTCTGTCCTGGGAACGCCCAAGCCGCGTCCTACGTCACACTCGCACCCTCTGCACCCAGCGGTAGAGCTGCTGCTTCCGTTCTGGTGCGCTCCACGTTTTCTTAGCTGGTGGCAGGGTTTGAACTGCTCTGCCTCCCTCCAGGGCTGCCCTTCTAGGCTGTTTCTCATACTGCTGCCAGTGAACTTGAAACCCATCCTTAGCATGTCCACATCCCTTTTGTACCGAAACCTATATAACCCCTCAGCCAACTAAAGTGAATGGGAAGCTCTTGAAAGAAAGCTGGATTCTTCTTCAATAGAAGAGGAAATGCCTTACTGAACTTCATCATTTATCTACTGTCTTGTTTTTCTTTCTTCACTTTTTAAATCTTACTTAGCTTAGGAACATGGTTATTGATATTAGTTGTGCACATGATTAAATACCATTTTCTAGCAAAGTTCATCTAAGACCACTTTTAAACAGAACTCCTGTATGAAATGTTTCATTAGTAGAATGACCACTGCGTACCAGGTCCCCTCCCTTCTCAAGCCTTCTTCTCAGACTTTCACTCCTTGGGGGAGGAGGTTAATCATTCTTTGTTGTTAACAACTTGCAATTCTTAAACAGGTAACCTTCCAGGCTTGCAGCATATCTGAGGCTAGATACCTATATGATCAGTTGGCCACTATCTGCCCAATTGTCGTAAGTAGAAATCACATCTTATTTTAAATACTTCTTTGTATAAAATAAAGACCGCATGTGCAAAATTTGCTGAATGTGCTATTTAAGTCCAGTTAAGACTTCATTCAGAAATGAACTAACACAGACAATAGTTAAAGAGCCAAGGGACTAAGAGTCTAAGCCGTAGGCATTTACTATTGCTAGTAAGATATTTATGTGTGAAAGTGTCAAGTTCGAGTGTAGCCATCTTCCCTCTCCCATCCTTCATGTCCTCACATTACAGAGAGGATGATTTGAGTGGATCAGATCCAAGGGTTTGAGTCCCTTCTTGTGTATTTATTTCATTGTGAGAAACAGCCACAGATAATGTACTAGGGCTCTGTATGGGTTGCATAACTGATTCTTCTTCGTCAGAGACAACTGCATGGAGCTTTTTTCAGCATGTAAGTGACACTTTGAACCTGCAGGTGCTGACTTTTGTTTGTTTTTAGATGGCTTTGAGTGCTGCGTCTCCTTTTTACCGAGGCTGTGTGTCAGACATTGATTGTCGCTGGGGAGTGATTTCTGCATCTGTAGATGATAGAACTCGGGAGGAGAGAGGCCTGGAGGTGGGCATGATTTTCCTTAATAGCCTTTTTATATCAAGCAGGTAAAATGGAGTTATTGTAACTACTCGCAATTTTGAAGTTTCCCTTAACTTTTTGCCTTGAATAGGTTAGTCACATATGGGGTGAAGTTCATGGGTTATAAACCTCTTCTTGTTTGTAGTCTTGGCTTTATAGTGTTTGTTTCGGGTTGAATATGTGGGAAATGTAATTTGGTTTGAGTGGGGAATTGATTTTCATCATTTGTTGACATCTGTATTTGTTTCAAATTAATAGTGCAGTTTTGTTTTTGTTTTTGTTTTCTTTTTTTTAGCATTTTGGAAGTCATTGCTGATGGCTGTTTTTACCAAAAGGCTTTATGGTGCTACAGGAGTGCTTTGTTTTTGATGCTTTCTGCTGTGGAAAGTGTACTGTGTCATCAAAGATTTTTTTTTTTTAGCCCATATAATGGGCTAGGTTTTGCCTAATAATGGTTGGTTCGTGCTCTTGTTTGCATGTTGAACTGTGACTGTGCATTTCTCCAGCCAAGAATGTCCATCAGAACCACCTCTGGAGATCTTTAAAAAACAGACCCCCAGGCCTATCTTAGACCTAACAAGTATCCCCAGGACTAGAACTTTGACAGGTGGTTTTAAAGGAGCCCTCACAAATAATTCTGATTTTCTCAACCCGGACCATGCAACTGCTGCTCTGGTCTTTATGTAATTGTTCATAAGTTGTTAAACATGCTTTCTAAAAATAAATGAACTTTTTAAAATTTTATTTTGGCCCTGGCTCTGTGGATTGTCAGCCTGCAGACCAAAAGGTCACCGGTTTGATTCCCAGTCAGGGCACATGCCTGGTTTGTGGGCGAGGTCCCCAGCAGGGGGGCATGAGAGGCAACCATATTGATGCTTCTCTCCCTCTTTCTCCTTCCCTTCCCCCTCTCTGAAAATAAATAAAATCTTTAAAAAGATTTTCCATCTCTTTAAAAAGAGAGAAGGGAAGGGAAAGAGAATGAGGAGAGAAACTTGGATGTGTGAGAGATACATTGATGGGTTGCCTCTCGTAAATGCCAGGGACTGGACCGGGAATTGAACTGGCGACTTCTCACTTTGTGGAATGATGCCCAACCAACTGAGCCATACCAGTCAGGGCAAAATTCAAGAACTTTAAAGCAAAAATCGTTTTGATAGCTGTGTTTTACATTACAAACTGTTTGAGGTTTTTTTTTTGTTTTGTTTTTGTTTTTTGCTGTCAATTTGGCACTATTTTCCAAGAAAATGGCACTTCATTAATAAGAATGAAGGTGACCTGCTTTAAAAAAGAAAAAAGTTAAATTGTATTTAAATTATATCAGGGAAAATGGCTACTTAATTTGTCCTTCAGCTTTTTAAATATAATTCTCCCTAACAATACTTTTCAATGTTAACTTTTCTCTCAGTGTCTTAAGTAAAGTTTGGATACTTTTATATAATTATTATCTATATAAACATATGTCATTTTTAATATAATTATTTGGGGCATTAGTTTGTTTCCAGATGACTTTATATGACATTCACTGCCATGTTTTTAATTTTAGCCACTGAAGAACAATAACTATCGGATTAGTAAATCCCGATATGATTCGATAGACAGTTATTTATCTGAGTGTGGCGAGAAGTACAATGACATCGACTTGACAATAGATAAGGAAATCTACAAACAGCTGCTGCAGGAAGGTGAGCATCCCTGCCTTTTCTCCTGATTTTTATTGTACGCCTTCAGTTCTTCAGAGCTCTTTTAAACTTTTTTTGCTGACTCCGGGTCTGGTTTCTGTTTTTAGTGTGAAGTCTCTAACTTTTCGTAGGAGGCTGCTTGTTCCTAAAGTTTGTGAGACCTTCTTGACTTTTAGCAAAAGGAGCTTACTTACCTTGGAGGTCTGTATCTAGGTGCACCTCAGTGCCCCAACAGGCACTGTGTAAGTAGTGAGTAAAACTCGGGCACTTCCCCAGGGCCCATAGGATAAAATCCCCGCCAGCAGAACACTGAACAAACCAGCCGTTGCCTAAGCTTCTGCACGCCCTCTCTTCACACTTCCTGAGCTGTCCTGTCTTCTCACGGAGCTTAGAGAACGCTGGGTCTGGAGCTTGGAAGTGAGCCCGGTGTGACTTCTCTCTGCAGGCATCGATCATCTCCTGGCCCAGCATGTCGCTCATCTCTTTATTAGAGACCCACTGACTCTGTTTGAAGAGAAAATACACCTGGATGATGCCAATGAGTCTGACCATTTTGAGGTATTTCCTGTTTTAAATGCATTTTTATTTCACTAACCAAGATGGAGGCAGTTTTCTTTTCTTTTTTTTAATGTTTTATTTACTTATTTTTAGAGAGAGGGGACAGGAAGGAGAAAGAGTGGGAGAGAAACATCAATGTGTGGTTGCCTCTCATGTGTCCCCCACTGGGGACCTGGCCTGCAACCCAGGCGTGTGCCCTGACTGGGAACCAAATCGGTGACCCTTTGCTTCACAGGCCCGTGCTCAATCCACTGAGCTACACCAGCCAGGGCTTGGAGGCAGTTTTCTATACTTTAGTGACAGTAGAAATCTCATATGCCTTACATTACCCAGTGCAGTAAAGAACTAAGAAAAATTTTAAATTGGTTTAAAGTGCTTTTATTATGATTCTTACAGGTTATATTTCTGATTCTGAATTTCTTGTTCAGTATTTTCTCTTGTTTTTACATACTGGTGAAAAACTCAGACATGCTGCATAAAAATAACCTGATCAGTCACTTCAGAGCTGCCGACATACCACCCAACTTTTGTTGAACCCTTGCTGTTTGTTTTCCTAGCAGGTCACACTCTAAGAAATCTTAAATGGTACCTTGTTATAATTGTAAACTGAAGAGTATTAGGTGTGGACAGTGAACAGTCTTCCCTCATTGAAGATCAAATCATCTTAATTTTTTTTGGACCTATGGAAAGGTGGTTTTATTCTCTGCCTTTTTATTATAGAATATTCAGTCCACAAATTGGCAGACGATGAGATTTAAGCCTCCTCCTCCAAATTCAGATATAGGATGGAGAGTCGAATTCCGGCCCATGGAGGTAAGACACGCGGCAGCAGGAACCAACTCACGTGCACCTGTCTTCTGACTGCCCACCACCCCCCCGGTGCTCTTATCAGAGACTCTCAGATTAATCGGAAGGCCATGCAAACCAAGTGTGTGCGTGCCATAAGCAAGTCGAAAAGCTAAGGAGGACTGATTTCTGAGAATAGATTGTGGGCAGATGGGGAGTTAGGGAGTGACAGGATCCAGGCAGGGGTTTGCTGGGGAACAGCATGTTTGTGTGCGTGGTCTGTAACCCCTCTGGGCTCCCTCTCGTCCAGGTTCAGTTAACAGACTTCGAGAACTCTGCGTATGTGGTGTTCGTGGTGCTGCTTACTAGAGTGATCCTTTCGTACAAACTGGATTTTCTCATTCCACTGTCAAAGGTAAGGCTGTATTTCAGTACAGTGATGGCTCCAGATGTGTGCAGATTATTCTGTTGTTCACATATACATTTATTTTAAATCTGACCTCATTTAGAATTGTTCACTCTTTAGAATAAAATGTTTCTCCCTCCATCCTATCTTTTTTTCCTTTTAAACTTAATTTTATGCTATAGATTTTGGTACTACAATACATGGGTGAAGATTCTTGAAAAACAAAAGTGCTAATAGTAGTTCTACTTTAGCCTGTTTGAGAGATGATGGCTGGAGTGAGTCCCACAAACTGATTTCAGTCTCCCCCAAATCTCATTTCGGTCATGGTATGAAAATTAGGATGGGAGAAGAAAGAGAGCAGGGAACAGTTGCCTCAGTGGAACCAAACTGGAGATGTTTCTGGAGAATGTAGATGGCCCTGCACTATCAGAAAGACAAGGCAGAGTCAGTCAGCCCCAGCCCAAGGAGCTTGCTGGAAGCAGTTTCCTGGCAGAGCCTTGGAACAGGCAGCAGACAGAGAGAGGCCTTCGGTTCCTGGGCAGTAGGTGTCTTGGCCTAGAGAGTGGCTGGGAGAGGCTGGTAGGCAGCGGGAGAGGTGTGGAAGGAGGAAGAAAACCGCCTAGCCCGGCATCTGCTCCCTCCTCCCTCCTCCCTCCTCCCTCCTCCCTCCTCGAGGGTGCTCCAGCCTGCACCTGTCCCACCCACACACCTGAAGGAAGTCTGGCAAGTCAGCTTGTCCCTGTGTGCTCTTCACATCCAGGCCAAAGGTGCCCATAGGATCGCATGGGCCCACATTGCTCGCATGGACATGCCTGTTGGGGAGAGCAACCCATCTGAGACAGTCTGTGAAAGCTACCAGTCTAAACCTTTGTTTACAAATATAAATAGTTAGATGTCTGAAAGTCAATAGAAAACTTTTTTTAGCATCCTTAAAGAGAAGGGCCCACCTGGGCCTGCCACATATATTATCCTTAGTGAAACATAGTAAATTCAAGAAATTGGAAAGAACTGAAGAAATTCTGACTAGTGCCCGAGAAGAAGTTCTAGAGAAGGGTCACATCCATGAAACGAACAAGCACTGTGGGCCACAGAGCATTCTGAGGGCAGTTGTCAGAGACAGAGAACACGGCAGCTACACGTTTAAAACCCAGTATGTGCGCCACTAGGGCAGGTGTTCGTGAAGATCAAAGTCAGTCATTTAGGAAACCAAGTTGAGATTCATCCCAGCAGATGGCAAAGAAATGAAAGGGAAAGACAAACATGGAGAATCACTCTGGAAAGTTCAGTGTCTGTATAATAATTTAGAAGAAAAGAATGGTCAACATAAAAGAAATGCGATATACAATAAGACAGTTATTTTCCCTGTAAGAGTCCATTAAGGTTGAGACAGAAATGTTTAAAGAAGAATCCAGATCTAGAACTTTGTGAATCTCAAAGGAAAAAAATCAGCTGTCTGGATAGGAGAGAAAATTAGGGCAGCTCTCAAGAAGGGGGGAAAAATCAGTTGATATCACTTCTCATCTAAAACATAAATGCTAAAAGAGATTGAGAAAAGTTTCCAGAATCCTGAGGGATTAAGAATTTCAACCATTGAATTTTCTTCCAAGACTAACTATTCTTTAAATCTCGGGTTATTTTAACAAAACCTAATAGATTATTAGGGCTAAAACTATGCCAGAATCTCACCTAGCGAAGGGGTAGCGAAGGAGAGGGACAGTAGATACTCTTTAATGCGTGGCATTTAGAAAGAATTTTAAAACTACTTGTTTAAAAGTATAAGAACAACTGTAAATAGCAAAGAAGTAGGATTTACTACTTTGACCTGCTAGCTAAAAGGGGTGGTTGAAGAACAAAGAAACCCCCCAGTCCATAGAGGTGGTGTGGGGTCAGGGGTGTGGTAAGACAGTGGAGCCCCGAGAACATAAAATGGTCAAAAAAGGAAAGAAGACAACAAATCTGAATACTCTGTTAAAAAGCTAAAAGACATGATATCAAATGGCCACATGATGGCATATGTTGTTTGCATATGACAGACAGAAAATAAGGATAAATGTGGAAAATAGAGATCTACATGGTGACCTTTAAAAAGATAGCCAGAATGACACATCAGTAACAGAAAATAAAATGTGAGATCAAAAGTATTACATGAGATAGAGACAGCGATTTTCTACGCTTTTCCAAGATAATGTTAGACTTGTGATTCTTTTTACACTGTAAAGTGTACACGTTTCTGAGAAGCAGAAGCTGCATTTGAAAGCACTGTAGTATGGGAAGTAAGACACAGCTTTGGTGTGAGCGGTAAACTCATAAATCGCTGTACTCCTTACTAGCTTCTTCCCCGGGCGGGTTCCTCATCCCGTCAGTGCCCAGGTTGTCAAGCGTGGGGTCGGGTGAGTGGGAGCTGGAAGCCAGGCGGGAGTCGAGGAGGTCCGTCGCTTGGCAGAGACGTGCCTTGAGTGTTGCTCAGTCGCTGACAGGTCTCGTGCAGAAGGAGGAAGGCTGCAGGGAGATGAAAGGACACCGTTCATAAGCTACACAGCCTTCACCGAAGATCTCATGCCATGGTACATGGTTTATTCAGCTGCCCTGAGGAAGGTGTACAAAAATGAATCATGGAAAACTTTTACTTCTGAAAAGCAGATACCGTGCAGGGTGCATTCCCACCCAAATTCAACAACAAGATGTTGAGAATTTCAACTGTTGGAAATTTTAAGTGTTTTTCCTAATAGGTTTCACATTAAGTAAAAACTAGAATTACCGATTGTGTAGGAAAGTGAATGGCAGGAAGGTGCTGGCAAAGCTAATCTGAGGGGAAAATTACACTATTACATGCTTTAAAGAAAGATGGAAAAGCCAACAAATGGAAGCAGTCAAAGTGAGGATCTAAAGAGCAATAGGAAAATATACTTTGAAAAAGGAATTCACAAAAGCAGAAATTAGAATAAAAGCAGTGATCTTAAGAACTTTTGTTAGAACTTAAAAAAAATTACTAGAAATGAAAACAGTCATAACCATGGTGGAATTTTAGACTATTTGAATATGCCCCTCAAACTACCTAGATTATTCAGGTCATATGTGTCCTTAAAAAAAAAAGACAACACAACAACAGCCCTGGCCCTGTGGCTCAGTAGGTTGGAGCATCGTCCTGTACACCAACGGTTGTGGGTTTGATTCCCAGTCGGCGTATATACCTAGGTTTCAGGTTCAAACCCCAGTCAGGGTGCCTATGGGCAGCAACTGATCATGTTTCTCTCTCTCCCCACACTCTCCTCTCTCTAAAATCAACAGACATATCCTTGGGTGAGGTTTAAACACACACATACACACACACACACACCCCCACACACACACCAGGAGTTAGTGAGTATGGTAAAGAGGCTAAGTTAGCAAAGACTTTGTACTGCACTCACTAGTTCCATGTGACCCTCTACCTTGTGTCTTTTGTATATTGAGATTCCCTAAGATTTCATTATAGGAAATAAGGGACTCTAGGAAGTTTTGAAAGCTCTATTTGTAGGTCTTAAAAAGTCATCGGAGAAATGGAGAATTCACAAATGGAGAGTGTTCGGCCTCATGAACTGGTTGATGGGGCGGATGCCCCCGGGCGGGCAAACAGCATTAGCAGCTCTGGGCCCCCGCAGGCTAACTCTGCTCCAGATCTGACAGCAGAGCGAGGCGGCCGAACTGCAGGGGCAGGGAGCGCAGAGCCTGGGCCTGGAAATCAGGAGCACTGGGTTCTCCGACTGTCCTTACCTGTTGTGTAAAGGGAACCAGCCACCAGCCCTCCAAACAGGTTTCTCCTAAGCTTCCTCACAAAGGTGCTTTGAAATGCAGGCAGCCTAGTGATTGCAGGGGTTTTGTTTCTCAACTTTTCTTAGAACTTCCCATTGTTACTGAAAAGCACATACCAACTTGTGGTTGAGTGACACAGGCCCCACATAAAGGTAGAAAGTCTGTTCTTCCGACCAGAGAGCACAGGCAGGACACGGAATCCTGAAGGGGGCGAGTCCTGACTGGGGAGGTGAGGAAGGCGCCCCCTCTGTTTGGTCAAAGGGGTCCCGACTTAGCCGTGACTGGTTCTCTCCCTCAGGTTGACGAAAACATGAAAGTGGCACAGCGCCGAGATGCTGTTCGGCAGGGAATGTTCTATTTCAGGAAAGATATTTGCAAAGGTACGTTCTCTGGGATTGCTCGGGCCGCCTTAGGCCACGCCAAGCCCCTAAAGCTTCTCTCTCCGCCACTCCCTCCTCCCCCCGGCCCCCGCAGGCTGCAACGCTGTGGTGGATGGCTGCGGCCGGGCCCAGAACAGCCCGGAGCTGGCCACAGAGGAGTACACCCTGATGAGCATCGACACCATCATCAATGGGAAGGTAGGCATCCTGTGAGCGCCCTTCACCGTGACCCCCGCAGGCGAGGGGCTGACGGCATGTCCTTTTTGTAGGAAGGTGTGTTTCCTGGGCTGATCCCGATTCTGAACTCCTACCTTGAAAACATGGAAGTGGATGTGGACACCAGATGCAGTATTCTGAAATACCTAAAGCTGATTAAGAAGAGAGCATCTGGTATGGTATCCTTTGCTTTCACTTCTTTCTTAAAAAAAAAAAAATGATAATGTAGGCAGAACCTCACAGTCTTATGGTAGTGTTTCTTAAAGTGGTCCTTCTTAAATGCACCTTCAAAAGGTGCATGTATCAGTGCACACCTTTTCACATTGGCATCTCTGCAGTCGGATGTACTTTATAACCTTCAACATTCACAGCTTAATTAGTAGTGCTTTCTTTTTTTAATACTGGTTCATAAACCAGATCCATCTTTAAGTCACTGGCATCGTAGACAGTGCCACACAGTTCGTAGAGGGCCTGTTTGTCACTGAAGTCTGGCCGGGTGCGCTCTGTACCGTCATGGGCTCTTCTCACAGGGCTCAGTGACTCCGTAGGCTAAATGAGCAACACAGCGAGGGCGTCTGGGTCGGCAGCCTGCGTGCATACAGTGAGGCCCCCCCCCCAACTCACCTTGTAGCTGCGAGGAGCTCACATTGGCCAGGCCTAGGGGAGCCGTCAGCTGTGAGAAGAGCAACAGTGATGGCGGTTATGGCATCTGATTTCACCTGAACCTCCTCTAAACCTTCTGCAGTCACAAAGGGCATAACCCCCAAATGGCATACCTGCCAGCTTCTCTCTCCATCCACTCCACTTCCTAGTTATTCCCTCTACGTGTCTGACCAAAGATCACTCTGGAAAACTCGACCTACCATCCTGAGATCGTCTCAGGGCACCGACCAGCATATGTGGTCTTGGCCCTCTGGCCAGATGGGAGGACCCATGTGCTGGCACATGAGTTGGCTCCGTTTCTCACCGGTGGGCAGGGTCAGTCGCCGGGTAGCCTCTAGCAGGTAGCAATGGGGTGCCTGCCTGCACCCTGAAATTCTTCCCCAGCCCTTGCCATCTGGCTACACCAAAAGGTCAAACCAATTTTTCTTCAGGATTTTGTTTTTCCTGGCCACTAAATAAATGTCGACCTATTTTTTAAAATCTCTACCATCAACTTAAAGTGTCTTACTTTTCTTTTTTTTTTTTTCAGGAGAACTAATGACAGTTGCCAGGTGGATGAGGGAGTTTATCGCAAACCATCCTGACTACAAGCAAGACAGTGTAATAACTGATAAAATGAACTACAGCCTTATCTTAAAGTGTAACCAGATTGCAAACGAATTATGTGAGTGCCCAGAGTTACTTGGACCAGCATTTAGAAGAGCGAAGTATAGCGGGAGTAAAACGGACTCTTCCAACTAGATATTTTGCAGAAGGGAGACGCGCGGCTGTCCCTTTGAAGAACTGACTGCAGCCCTCCCGGCCAGCCTGTGGTGTGAACACGGAGGCACAGCACTGGGCTGTGTCTGGGCCCGTCAGCCACTAGTTGGTTTAGAGGCTTCGGTCAGTAGGCAAATCGAGAGTTTATACAACGAACATGTACATAGTAAAGTATTTTTATGATTAACAGTGTATTTTATTAACACATCCAAAGTCATTGTGAGCTGGCTTGTACATTTTTGAATTCTTACTCTGGAGCAACAACTGTCTGAGCAGCTTCGTGAATGTGATGTCCTAATAACTGTAATATACCTGCATTCCAGAGTTCACAATGTTTACTGTAAAATTTTTTAAAGACTTTATCTGGGGCCTGATTCACTGAAATTTATTATTTCACTTTAAAAACAGTTTGTCTTGTGAATTTTTTTTTTTTTTTTGAGTTATCGCCTTTGCTTAGTACGCAGAATCACTTTGAATCTATTGAGGGACTTCAGGGTCACTTAACCCTGGATTCCTGGCACCTTATCGGCTTCTGCTGTGATTGGAGTAGCTAACCACTTCCCTACCCTGCTCCAAGCTTTCCCCACCATTGAATTGATGCCTGTTAGGAAAGATACAATCCTTCTGTCTTTATCTGACACATTTGATTCAGGCATTAAGTGTTCAGAGAACTCTGCAGGAAGGCAGGAAGGAGCCTGTCACCCTGACTTCGTAGGTAGTGATTATTGGGGTGACTCTGTTGTTAAGGGGCGGGGGGAGAGTCCTCCTGTGCGTCATGCCCAGAGCATTGTCAGAAACGGCACCAGGTCCCCTGCTGCGGCCCATGGCTGTTCTGGTTGCTGCTGTGTGTTTCAGTTTGCAAATCAAGGGCCGTTGCTGCAGTGTCTGTTTCATTACTTTTTTTAGCTTCCAGTAAGCATATCGACAATCTAGACATTACCTGGCAGGTATTCTCCATGCTGCTTGTCACTTTGTCTGTGAAACTCATAAATAAATCATGATGTGCACTAAGTTGGTGAATCAGGGCCCTGAATGTTTCGTTGTAAATAATTTAAGTTTCACATAATTGTTGTTAGAGCATTTCGTTGAAGGTTTTTTTCCAATTAGTTAAAAGTCTTATCTGCTTCAGAAATAACTGTGTATCATAGATTATGCAAACCTTAACAGGCGTCAATATTTAAACTATAATGCTGATTTTAACAGATTGTGCTAAAGCTGCTTCCGCTACACCTATTTATGTATAAATACTAGGGTCTATGCTATATTTCTTACTTGCATTTTGAAGGATTAAAGAATGCCTGTTTTTCATTTCAACTTCCATGTAAATCAGGTTGTAAAAAAGGAAGGTAAACTAAAGTGTTTGTGGTATGAGGAAATAAAAGAATGGAATTAGCAGTCTGAAAACTTTCAAGTGTGTGTGGTGGGATTCGTTTTTTTAATTAGTTCAGATGTTCTGTGAAATTATCTTTTTCATTGCAATCCTCAGATGTTTTTAGAAAGAATAGTGACAAAAACAGATGCTTCATCGTTACAGAGCAAGGGATTAATCATTGGCCCACCCAGAGATACCAAAAACTGTTACAGAACAGATACCCACACAGAGGGCCAAGGGCAAGGCCAACGTGGGGCACGATATACTGTTATTGAAAGGACCCCCTACCAGGTTCGTTATGTCCACTGCCAGATAGGAAAGACCTCTCTCAATGCCAGAGACTTGTGAAAAGGAAAGGAAATGTTTATTTAATGCTATACAGACTTAAAGTAGCGACCTAACATCTTCTTTAAAATATCAAAGTCCTTTTTGGGTACACTCAGATGCCCAAAGTGCTTCCTTCTCCCTCTGCCCTAATGTGGGGTACTGTATCTCAGGAAAAGAAGCAGGTGTCCGTGATTCAGGCTGCTGGCACCATCAGCTGTGTCACAGTCCAGGCAGAATCTCTGATTAATCGAAAGCCATTTGGCACCTTCTCACGGTCTACTGGCAGGAGTTCTTTCTCCCTTCTTCCAGGCAAAGTCTCTCCTGCTTCCCAGGCCACGTGGCCAAAAGGGAGAACCCCAAAGCCTCGTGGCCCTCTTCTACCAAAGCTGCAGGGGTCCCCACTCTGGCAAAGCCGAGTGTGTCTCTCCCTCTCACATGGCTGCAGAGATCCCCACTCTGCCAGAAGCATGGCTCTCCCTGCACAGCCACAGCCACGTGGTCCCCTCCCCTACCAAAGCTGCGCATGGCTCTCTCCAATGGCTGCAGAGTCTGGGTTTAAATTCTCATGCCAGTCCTCCTCTGCAGCCCCATTCCCGACTCCTCCCACAATCGGCTACACTTGTCAGCACTCCCGCATCCTTCCAGCTTCGCTGGGCTGCCATTGTGCCATTGTGAGTCTGGGCAGGTGTGGAGCCAATCCTGTCCAAGCTCCCATGCAAGCTCTGTAACTCGGGGGACCTGCCCCCAGTTACATCTCGAGGGGGGGCGAAGTCCCTTCCATCCCCCTGGCTCAGAGCATGGCCACAGCTATTTAACATATCTATGCAACCAGTTAAAGGTTATAGACTTGTTAAATGACCATGCCATGGATTAGCTGCAAAGCTGTTGCTGTACAAAACAGCCCTGCATGTTCCTCCTCCATGTGTCCCTACCCCCAACTCACACCTCAGAGGGTCAGGGAGAAGGGGTGAGGACATCTTCTATGTCTCTCCAATATTTCCTAGACACCTTGAGTTCTCTACCCCATTCCAAATCCCTTTCTGGGGCTCACCTCTTGGCTGCACCCTGTATCATCATCCCCTCTACTAGCTGCCAGCCCCTGTAGGGAGGGAGGGACTTGATGTTCGGCCGAAGTGACCACTGGGACACTGGAAGTGTTTTTTTTTTTTTTTCTTTTTGCTCCAAACTGCTGCCTAACGGAGCCAGTGGCCACCCTGGGAGCGCTGATCGACCTGGGTGCTGTTGCACACTCCCGTCCAAGCTGGGGGCACTTAGTTCAGAATCAGCAAGTCCTGCAACACAACTGTTTTCAACCGCTGGCTCTGCATCCACACCCTTTCCTCAGGCCTGAGTTCCGTACTGATGCTCCTCCTGGGGCCAGTCTACACTTCTCAGAGCTGTAACTTCACCGGGATGATCCTGGGGCCATGCTTGTCAGGCTGATCTGCATACAAACCTCTTGGGAGTCGTATTCAAGTGCACGTTCTGGCTCAGTTGGCCTGGGGTGGTGCCCACATCTCTGCATTTCTAGCCAGCTCCCTGGTAACGCTCCTGCTGCGAGTCTGTGGTCCACGCCCAGTGATGATGGGGAGTTGATCACTTCCCGTGCCCAAGTTTTAGACACATCAGTTGTACATCTCAGATGATACTTGGCTTTTCATTTAATGGGGTGTAGATTTTCCTGCTGTTAAAAACCAGGGAATAAATAGTACTCTGTCTCCAAGACAAGAAAGTGAATTCTGCCTTTCTTGAGCTCTATCACCTGAACACAGCTGGAGGACTCAGTTTTAGGAACAGAGCTGGGAAACACTAATGTAAGTTAATGCGCTCCCTCCTCGGTGGCCCAGTGAAGACTCTTAGACCCTCGGAATAAACTTGACCCACCGCACTTCTAACCCAAAGCCTAGTTTCCTGCCCATCAGTTTCTCCAGCATGAATACGAGGTTTCGTCCTGGCCCCAGGATGCCTGTGCCCCTCCCTTCTGGCTCATCCTGGAGCTGTTTGTGAGCCTCTCCCTTCAGAGATGGAGGGAGCTGGCCTTGGCCACTCCCATCAAAATGGCCACCTGATGAAAAATTAACCAAGTGAGATAGGGAAATGCAGGATGTGGTGTGGGGTAGGCTGTACTTGAGGAGCGGAAGGTAGATCTCTGGGGACCTGGAACCTTGCAGAGAGAAGGTGAAAGTATCCTTCAGGCAGCTGGTAGTCCTTAACTTGGGGGAAGGAACCACAGAAAGGGAGCCTCTTGATGCCAGGCCTTTCAAAGTTCCGGGTAGATAAGGGGCCATTTTCAGAACTGTAAACAGGCAGCTTAACTGCAAGGTTGTTAAAGGTGCTGCTAATACGCTTTTTATTTAGGTTGTCTCTCTGCACTTTCCCTGAAGATAAGCCTCTGAGTTCTGCCAGCTGCTCTCTCCTCTCCATTACGCTTTTGTGTAAATATTTAACATTCTCTGAACATACTTGCCAAGTGATATTTAGAAAATCATAAATCAGAAGGGAGCTGATGAGGTCTGGACTAGAAGGGAAACCCTGGGTGTGCGGCCTTGGCTGGCAAAGATACGCTCTTTAGCCCATTCACAGTTTCTTGTTAAGCGGAGCTGAAATAGACTGGATAATCCCTGAAGCCCCCTCCACTCTCAACATTCTGTGACATGAAACATGACAAAGCTAACTATGGAAGATGCACTAAGAAAAAACAATGGTGCCACCAACTTTGTTCTTATTTCAAACTAATTGCAAAGCTATAATAATCAAAATAGTGTGGTATTGACTGAAAAATAGATGCACAGACCTAAAGAACAGAAAAGAGAGCCTGGAAATAAATCCATGCATACGAGCAAAGAATAGAGTCTCTTCAATAAATGCCATTGGGGAAACTGAACCACTGTCATAACCATGCACAAAAATTAACTCAATGTGAATTAAACACTTGAAAATGAAGACCTGAGACCATAAAAATTCTAGAAGAAACACAGGTGGTAAGCTCTTTGATGCTGGTCTGTGATGATTTATTTTAAACCTGACACCAAAAGTGAAAAACAGGCAAGACTACATTAAACTAAGAAGTGTACTGCACAGCAAAAGAAACCATCCACAAAATGAAAGGCAACCTACTGAATAGGAGAAAACATTTACCAGTCATATATCTGATAAGGGGTTAATGTCCAAATTATATAAATAACTCGTACAATTCAATAGCAAAAAAACCCAAAAAAACCTCCCAAGCAATCCTATTTAGAAACAGGCAGATCTGCAAAAAGAAAAAGAACTCATAGACACAGACAACAGTTTGGTGATTGTGGGGGATGGGGGTGGATAGGGGTGGAAGAGGGTCTAAGGGGATAGTGGTCATGGAAAAGATACAATAAAAAATCATTTAAAACATAAGGACGATGGGCCTGCAAACCAAAGGATCATGGTTCGATTCCCAGTCAGGGCACATGCCTGGGTTGCAGGCCAGTTCCCAGCAGGAGACATATGAGAGGCAACCATGCATTGATATTTCTCTCCCTCTCTCCTTCCCTTACCTTCTAAAGATAAATAAATAAAATCTTTAAAAAAAATCCATTCCTTTAAAAAAAAAAAAAAGGATGAGATCTGAATAGACATTTTTCCAAAGAAGACATACAGGTGGCTGACATGTATCCAAAAAGATGCTCAATATCACCAAACATGAAAGAGATACAAATCAAAATCACAGATGTCACCTACTCCACACCTGTTGGAATGGATGTTTGATAAAGGCTAGAAATAAAAGTGGTGAGGATGTGGAGGAAAGGGAACCCTCATGCACTGTTGCTGGGAATGTAAATTGGTGCAGTCATGTAGAAAACCGTATGGAGGCTCCTAAAAAACCTAAAAGTAGAACTGCCATACAATCTGGCAATTCTGAAGAAAATGAAAATAGTACCTTGATGACACGGACACTGGCCTGCGGTGTCCTTGGCATTATGGATGAGATATGAGATAAAATCACACAGATAACCGAGTCCTGTGGAGGAAAAGGGGATGGCACGGCTACTCCCTCAAGGGGGGAGCACCTCGGAGCAGCCTGGCCACTCTCTCAAGGGGAGAGCACACCAACCCTTGCCTGGACAAGCTTTTATTAGGTTTCAATTTGCACAGGAATACAGGTAAAGTTCATTAATCATTGTCGGGCAGCAAGGATCAAACAATAGATAGCATACAAAGAACTACGAGCGCCTATTCTGAGTCAGGATCTGTTGGCTAAAGGGCTACAAAACTTTGGGAAACAAACTCGTTTTCTGCTCTCATGACTGACTTCTCATAGACAGAATAAGGACTCAGGCTTTGTCAAAGCTGAGGGGTGAGGGTCCATCACCCCTTTTCTCCATAGCCCCCCAAGTCCTTCCCTGGGGCCTCCATGTGATCGTGCATGTCTTTGCTTGTTCCCCCCCTTGGGGAATCATACCTGTCATTGGCTAACTGATCAAGCATTGGAGGCCAGTTATGAAAAAAGGAGCAGAAGCAGCGCCCCTGCCAGGGAGATAAGCTCTGTCTCCTTAGCGGCTTATGGTCCAGTGGTTGCTCACTCAGCCTTAGCCTTGGGAGGGTTTACAGGTCCTGAAACCAGGCAGGGTGGTTCCCAACACCTTGAAAATATATCTGCACCCCCCATGTCCACTGCAGTATTTTCAGTAGCCAAGATAACTATGGAATCAAACTAAAATGTCCATCAATGGATGAATTGATAAATATGTACTATATATACAATGGAATATTACTTGGCCATAAAAATGAAATCTAGCCATTTACAACAACATTACATGAAGTGAAATAAGTCAGACAAATGGTCTGTGATCTTACTTGCATGTGGAATCAAAAACAACAACAAACTCAAGTTCGTGAATGCAGAGAATAAATTGGTGGTTGCCAGAGGTGAAGGGGGTAAAAAGGTACAAACTTTCAATTATAAATATGTTATAGGTTTATAATGTACAACATGGAGACTATAGTTTATCATACTATATTGCTTATTGGAAAGTTGCTGCAAGATCTTAAAAATTTTTCACATGAAAAAAAAACACCACCTTTTTGTGACTGGTGTTGGATGCTAGCTAGACTTGTAATCATTTCACAATGTGTACAAATATCAAATCGTGTTGTACTCCTGAAACTCATAATGTTATACATCAATTATACCTCCATAAAAAAAAGAGCAATAGACTACAACGCAATAATGGAACAGAAAACACTGTTACACATAACATGAATGAGTCTCAGAAATGTCACATAAAGAAGTCAGACCAAAAAAAAAAAAAGAATATGATTCAATTTCTAGGCTCAAGAACAGACAAAAACCTAAGTGGTGGTTATCTCAGTCCCACCAGTGGTTACCTGTGGGTGAGAGGGAGCTGGTGCCAGTTTGCACAACTGAAACACCCAAGCAGCCACTAGTTTCAAGCAAGCTTATTGGGGCTCAGATGCCACCAGGCCCTAGCTGCTCCATCCCTGGCCTGCGCTTGCCGCTCTCCCGGTTTTGCACTCAGTCAGGCTTTCTCCATAGAGTACGTGCTCCCTCCCTCCTTACCCACCTCTCCCCACAGCCAGACTGCTCAGTAGCTGGATTGAGCTCATGGCCATAAGCCTTATAGGAAAGTCTGGGTCTGTCTCTGCTTTCATGAGAAATCAGGAGACTGGGTTCTAGTTCTAACACGATTCCTATTATCTGTGTGCTGTTTGGCAACTAATTTGCTCCCTGTGGATGCAACTGTCTTACTATCAAAAATAAAGGGATACATACCTTGGTGCTATCGCAGGTCTGTTGCAGAGCTAATACTCATTTCTCCATGGTGAAAGCTTTTTCCTGCGTGTTAGGTAATAGTGCCCTCTAGTGCTCTATTGTGTAGTTGCCTTTTTATTTAGTTTTACTGGTTCACAAATACTTCCCAATTCAGAGACTCATTCTGAACAAAGATGCTATAAAATGAAATTCCATATTGAAATCTATTTTATTGCTATTCTCATTTTAAAATGGACATAAGTTTGTGTTCTAGCATGGTCAGTTAAAGCTATCAATTTCACTTTTATTACTGTTTTAGCAGAAACATTTTTTCTTACATTGTATTTTCATTGTTGTTCAGTTACACATGTTTTCCAATCCCCTGTGATTTTTTTTTTTGATTCATGGGTTGTTCAGTAGTGTGCTACTTTATTTAAAAATCTCAGGGATTTTCTACATTTATTTTTCGTTATTTATGTCTAACAATTTCATTGTGGCCACAGAATATTCTGTATTCAAATTTTTGAATTTTAGACTTGTTTTATATAGCTCAGCATACAGTCTTTCTTAACGAATATTCCACAGGCACTTGAAAATGTGTTTGACATGCACAATGTGTAATGTTTACCGGGTTGAGTTGCTGTTCAGGGCCTCTGTATCCTCTCTACTTCCTATTGTCTGCTTTACTGTCAACTATGAAGAGTAGAGAAGAAATCTCACATGGAGATTGTGGCTCATACGTCTGACTGTGGCTCCGTCTATTTCTCCATTTAGTTCCGTCAGGTTTTCTGTCTCCCGTGCTTTGAAGCTCGGGACTCTCACACCTACAATTGCTGTGTCCTCTGGACCACCTGGCCCTGGTGTCATAATAAAGGACCCCTTTCATCTCTGGTAATACTCCGCTTGTTTTGAAGTTCACTGGGTCTGATATTAAGATAGTCACACCAAATTTCTTATGATTAGGGTTTACATAATTATTTTCTATCATTTTTACTTACCAGTTATCTATAGCTCAATTATTGGTCTTACTTTTTAAATCCTTTTTCACTGAAGCACATATCCATTAACACTTTTTGTAATATGGTAATAAGTTTAGGTTTAAGTCTACCTTTTTGTTATTTGTTTCCTAGTCGTTTTTGCTGTTCTTTGTTCCTTTAATTCCCCTTTCTTCTTTTGGTTATTCCATTTTGTTTCTTCTACTGACTTAATTTTATGTCTGGGTTGTTTTTTTTTTTTTTTAATGTTTCCTCATTCTGAATTTTTTTTAAGGCTACAACATGCATCTCTAACTTATCACAGTCTAGCATGAATTAACACTGTGTCAGTTCACATGCGATGCCAAGAGCCACACAACAGTATATTTCATGTACCCTCCCATTCTTGTGCTGTAGGCATATATTTTACTAATACATGTGTTATGCTACTCAAAATCCAACGGGATTGTTGTGCTTTAAAAGCAAAATGTCTTAAGGCCTTATGTCTAACATATACAAAGGACTTGCAAACCTCGAGTATTAAGCACATAATCCAATTTTAAGATGGGCAAAATATATGAAGAGATATTTCATCAGAGCAAGGTAGATGGCAAAGAAGCACCTGAAAAGATGTACAACATCATTAGCCAATAGAGAGATATAAATTAAAGCCACAATAGTCCTACGCACCTAGTAGAAAAGCTAAAATAAAAAATAGTAGCAATACTAAATACTGGCAAGGGTGCCAGAAAATAGATCGTTTTGCATTGCTGGTGGGTGCAAAATGTGCAGTCATTCCAGAAAAAAGTTTCACAGTTTCTTATAACACTATGTGCGAAATGAAAAGACAACCTACTGAATAGGAAAGGATATTTGTAGATGATACATCCAATAAGTTGTTAACATCCAAAATAAATACATAAGGAACCCATACAACTCAACACCAGAAAACCTCTAACAATCCAATTAAGATATGGGCAAAGGACCTGAATAAACACTTCTTCAAAGCAGACATACAGATGGCCAAGAGACATATGAAAAGATGCTCAATGCCACTAATCATCAAAGAAATGCAAATTAAAGCCACAGTGAGATACCACCTCACACCTTCAGATGGCTACCATCAATACATCAACAATTCGCAAGCGTTGGCAAGGATGTGGAGAAAAGGGAACCCTTGCACACTGTTGTTGGGATTGTAAATTGGTGCAGCCACTGTGGAAAGTAGTGTGGAGATGTCTCAAGAAATTAAAAATAAAGCTGCTATATGATCTAGCAATTCCACTTCTGGATGTTCATCCAAAGAAAACAAAACACAAACCAAAAAGATATATGCACCCCTGTGTTCATTGCAGCATTACTAGTGACAGCCAATACCTGGAAGCAGCCTAGATGTCCATCCATAGATGAGTGGATAAAGATGTGGTACATATATAATGGAATATTATTCAGCCATAAAAAAGAACGAAATCTTGCCATTTGTGACAACATGGATGGACCTGGAGGTTATTATGTTAAAGAAATAAGTCAGAGAAAGACAAATACTATATGGTCTCACTTTAATGTGGAACCTAAAAAACAGAACAAATTAATTATTTAAAAAAAAAACCCACAGGCCCATAGATGTAGAGAACAAGCCCATGGTTGCCAAAGGGGAAGGGTGAGTATGTGGCAGGAGTGGGGATAGGAAATAAATAAAATAAAAATGTAGTTACTTTTGACCCAGCAGTTGCACTCTTGGGCATTTATGCCAGAGAAATAAGAACTTATATTTACCCAAAAACCTGTATACAAACTTCCATCGCAGCTTCAGTCCTAGTAGCCGAGCACAGGAAACAACCCCAATGTCATTCAAGGGGTGAATGGTTACACAAACAGTGGTGCATCTATATCACCAGATACTCATCAGCAGTAAAAAGGAACAAACTACAGACACAAGCAGCAATCTGGATGACTCCCCCACGAGTTACGTGGAGTGAAAAGGGCCCAATAGGCCCAATACCTCTTAGTTGTCCCCAGAGTTTAGGGATGGGCAGGGGAGAGTGCAGCAGAGAAATGGGTGTGGTTATAAAGGAACAGCACAAGGGACCTTCGTGGTGATCGACTTGCTCTGAGCCTGGACTGATGATGAACACACGGGCCTGCGTGTGTACTAGAACTGTAAAGGACCAAATACACACGAGGACAATTGAAACAGGTAAAATCTGATGAGCTGAGTGGATTACGTCAATGTCGGCACCTTGGTTGTGATACGCACTGTAATTCTGCAGGCTGTTTCCACTGGAGAAAATTGGATAAAAGACACGCGATCTCTCTGTATTATCTCGTACAACTGCATATGAATATAATTATCTCAAAGTAAAAAGCTTAATTTTAAAAAAGGTAGTTGTGCCAGGTGCCAGGAGGTATAAAGAAGTAACTAACACATGTTCTTGCCGTCAGTTTTTTCTAATCATGGAGACCAGGAGTAGGAGTGAATGGCTCGAAAGGCCGCAAAGGCTGACCGGTCACATCCAAGAGACAGCTCAGTTGTCAGAGGTGACCTCCACTGTCAGGGCATCATACTGGTGAGCATTTAATACACAGTTCAAAATGCTTTACATGTAGTATCTCATTTGGTCTGTACTACAACCCTCTGAAGTAGGATATTATTATCATCGTCATTTTGGAGGTAAGGAAACCACAGGCTCACCCAAGGAATTTTTTTTTTAAATCTAGGGCAGTCCTGATTTGGCCGATCTTTTTTTTTTTTAAGTATATTTTATTGATTATGCTATTACAGTTGTCTCATTTTTTCCCTCCCTTTATTCCCCTCTGCCCTGCAACCTACTTCCCACCAGAATCCCTCCCCGCTTAGTTCATGTCCATGGGTCGTGCATATAAGTTCTCTGGCTTCTCCACTTCCCATACTATCCTTAACCTCCCCCTGTGTATTTAGTACCTACCAATTATGCTCCTTATTCCCTGTACCTTTTCCCCCCACCCCAGCTGATAACCCTCCATGTGATCTCCATTTCTGTGATTCTGTTCCTGTGCTAGTTGTTTGCTTAGTTCATTTTATTTCAGCATTTTATAAAGGGCCCAGGTGATTTGTCAAAAGTCTTAGGTTCTAATCTCAGTCTGCTACTGATTGAGCTACATTTTAATTTGAGAAGTGATTCAACCACTTAGTTGCTCCATTTGAAAAAAAGAAATTGTAGTACATTTCTAGAATCATTACCACACAAGCATTCTATATTTATATAATTCCCTGACTCTAAACTAACAGTAGAAAAAGAATGTTTTTGTCCCCATTTGGACAATTAGAGCCATCTCCTGTGACATTGTTCTTGCCCCCAGCCCACAACATGGCGCATCTGCTCCAGGGCATACATTGAGTTTTCGGTTTTATTTAGGTTACTGATGCACCCCCTTTCCACCCTTGCCCCTTCCCCTGTCACCTTTCTTTTTCTCCCTGTGGAAGACTCAGCATGGCCCATTTCAGGTAACAGTAGCAGTCATTTATTGAGAACTTTCCAGGTGCTAAAGATTGACACAGCGAGGCCATTCAATGAATACAGAACCTGGCGGAATGGACAGCATCATTGCTTTTTGACACCTGAGGCTTAGGAAACCCAAGCAGTTGGTCTATGGACACTCACTAACGGTGGTGGGTGAGGCCTGTTTCAAACTCTCACCTACCTCGTTTGGCCACACCTGGAAAAATTGTGTACCCCTTTAAGATTTCAGAAGGTCATTTTGTAGGAGGTAGAATGTCCTTTTCTTTTAAAGAGTTTACTTATTTACTTTTTAGAGAAAGGGGAAGGGAGGAAGAAAGAGAGGGAGAAAAATATCAATGTGTGAGAGATACGGTTGCCTCTCACACACCCTCAGCTGGGGACCTGGCCCACAACCCAGGCATGTGACCTGACTGGGCATCAAACCTTTCAGTGCACAGGCCAGCGCTCACTCCACTGAACCACACCAGTCAGGGAGGATTGTTCTATCATGATTATTTTTTTTACTTGCTCATTTTTCTTTCTGAGGCTTGACATTTGATAATGAATCATTGTAACCCAGAGTGCCATGGCATTCCAGCAGCCCCCTCATGGTGGCAGTATAAAACTAACCCACGCGCTTGTAGCCTTTGGCATCAAGGAGCAAACCTGCAGGCTATGCAGTTGCTTTTGGGCAGTTCAGGAGTTATGTAAAAGACAAAATTAGGGCACTCCGAAGGGAAAGCAGAGACTCAGGCATTCGGGATATTTACCCCAGACACAGTAGAGATTCAACAAATGCAAAAACAGAAAATGACTTCCTGTGGGGAAAAATCACTCCCAATAAATTCACATTTTTGTTTAAGCTTATTTTGAGTGGGTTTCTGTTACATGCATTCCCTAGGAAAGGCACCAGAGGTCCTGTGCAAAGTCCAGCGGGGGCATAAAAAGGAATTTCTGACTTGTTCCCTGGCCCCAGTGGCATGGGTAGACAACTGAGTCTCTGGAGTCCAACCCGGCTTCCTGACTCTGCTAATGCCCTTTGTTTCTGTCAGAACCTCAGCTTTTTCTCAGTGAACACGTTAATGATGACATCTACCTGACAAAGGCCTTTCTGGCAGGAAGTGCTCATCCGGCCAGGTGTCTGCCTGGCACACAGCAGATGCTCAAGAAATGTCAGCCTCTACTCTGCCTTGCACTCCTCTGGCTGGTCTCAAATGCTAGACACACAGCCATCAAGGGAGCTGTTCATAGAAAATACATCTATCATTCCTATAAAGAAAAAGAAACATGGCCATAAGTATGGCTGCTTAGCCAGGAACTGATTTTTC
>PVKM010019775.1:0-23904 GCA_004027735.1 Carollia perspicillata | reverse complement strand
CCTGAGCCCACAGTGACCTCACTTAACACACTTTCCTCTCTGTACCAAGGACATTAGCTTCTGTCTTCCTAGCTATATTTTTAATATACCAGTCTTTACCCAAACATGCTAAAACCATGTTTTTTTCCTTGACATTTGAGAAAAGTTTGTGAATAGGCATCAGCACAAGAATATTGATTTTTAATTAGTGGTGATTCTTAAATTTCTATAGTGCTTCTACTGAGTTTAGCAGCCTATTGATTGTTCTGGACAAACCAAAGAATTTGGGAAACAACTGAACAAAAACATTGAATTCAATCACCCAAATATATTTGGGGACAAAGGTGAAACTTTATCCCTAAGGACCTGAAAATTGCTGACAAGCAAATGAATATTTCTCAACCCCTCTGATGTCTAGAGTAGTGACATAATGGAGGAGCTTATGAATGGTTTGTGAGCAAGACAGGAGATGCCAGGCTGTGAGGGGGTACCTGTTCCTGGAAACACTGAGTGCTGTAAAGGTGAGATAAGGAGAGACTTTGGGTGTACTGCCTCCTCTCGGGTCCATGACAAAGCTAGGGGATAGATTTCTGATCCCTTCTACCAAATGTCCCTCAGGAAGCAAGGCTACCCCATTACTGATGGCCCTGGAGCCTGCACTGGGAACACCTAGTTCAACAGTGTGAGATAAAGAAAGAGACCTTGCCAATTCCCTTGGCTCAGTACACCTTTTCCTTCCTGTGGATTTATCTAATCATGAGGCTCCAGATAGAGATAAGACATGAGACCATGGGGTACTGATAGGGAAGGAGTGAAGAAGGAGGGGCGGGAATGAAGAGGTAATTTTGAAATACAAGATCAACCACAAGAGAGAGAGTAGTCATAGTGAATAGAATAATAGCAATATGATTGAAAAGAAGAACTGGATGGTGGGAAAACAATGAAGAGAAGATGGGAAGAGGACAAAATCTGCAAAGGCCTTGGGGAAGCCCAGCCTATTCTTATCACCAAACATCAAATCACAATATTGTCTGTGAACAGCAGGGGCACAATGAATGGTTTGTGGGAGCAACCTAGCTGTCACACAAATTGCTGTCTAAAATTGCCCATTCCTAGTATGCCAATAGCCATGAAACAGAGTCCATTCAATGCAAAACAATGGTCAATCCACATTATTCATTTAACCGAAGGCCTAGCTGTGCAAGTAAGGTTTTTGGGCAGTATGACAAGTTTACTGTGGTGGTATATGAGCTGCATCTAGACTTTCACTTGGCCTCTATCAACGTACCAAATTGTACAGCATCCAAACGGAGCATTGTCAAACTCTGGCATCATTCGTGGTCTTTGTGGCTTAGGTTGTCTGTCAGAGATGTTCCTAGTAAACCATTCCAAGAAGTTAGTTGACTTGGTGTCTTATTTGATCTTATCTGATTGTTATCCATTGTATTCAATGAAATTCTAGCATGTTGTCATAGAAATGACATTCAGGAGAAAAACAGTTTATTTAATTAAATTCAAAATCTTTCAGGAGCTAAATTCACCCTGGGAATAATTAGTAATGATCAAATCCTTAAGTAGACAATATTCATATATATAGCATTTATTTCCATCTTAATAACATTGTATTATATCCCAGAAGTCTGTATTTCACTCAACAAATATTACATGAGTTAATTCTGGTGATATAGCTTTAAATTAAATTTCTTCAAAGTGCTTGGGAATAACAAAACATGTTCAGAATGAAAGCACTCTAAAGTTTTATTTTGTCAAATTTCTCTAGTCTATTCTGAATCTAAATTGATATCAGTACTATGTACAAAATTTTAAAAAGAAATACACTTATAAATTTACACTAGTTGTCATTATATTTCAAAATAAAAATCAAATCAATATGCTAGATTTCTTGCATTACTTAATATTTTCCAGGAATTGTTTAATCCAGGAAAGGAGAATATCCAGTTCAGTGATGGCTTTGTAGATTCCTCTGTTTCCAATCTGCAGATAAAGTAGAGATATGAAAGCAGGAATCTTCCAGATTTAAAAAATAAAATATTCAAAAACAAAGATTTGGAATACTTACCCCATAAAATATTCTTTTTATCCTGGTAATGGACTTCATCTCTCTAGCTGATGAAGCACAGGAAATCTAAGAAAGCAACAGTAAATACAGATATTATTGTTGAAACTCTTCCATTCACTCACCAAACATTTACTGAGTAAGTATAATGTTCTTGACATGGATATGCACTGGAAATAAATAATGCATGGCCTCTGTCTTCACAGAACTTATAGTTTCATGGTGGAAGTAGAGGATAAGTAAGAAAAGAAACAAAAATTAAAGTTTACAAAATACAATTAAAACTGTATTTGTAATGGAGAAGATTCTATGATAGGGATTTACAGGAATGACCTACTTTCAATGGGTCAGAGAGGGCTATTTTGAAGAATGACGCAAATTAAGATCTGAAAAATGAAAAGGAGCCAAAGAAAGATGGAGCTAAAGCTGGATAAGGAGCTAAAGAAAAATGGAGGCAGTTGGGGAGGATGACGGGAGAGAATACTTAAGACAGAGGGAAAAGTGTGCAAAGGCCCTGAGGCAGGAAAGGCTAAGTAAGTGCCTTCTAGAAAGTGAAGGTTGGGGAGATTGTGAAGAGGAAGGAAGGAAGGGAGAGAGGAAAAGACTGGAGCAATTGAACACGGGAGATGTGGGTAACATGGGGGATACAAGAAGGACAAAAAAGTTTACTTTTATTGAAAAAGTCACCCTAGTTTATTCACATTACATAGTACAATATTCAGGTGTCAATCACCAGGAGAAAGCACCAAGAAATTAATATTAATTTCTAAGCTAAGAGAAGGAGAAGGCTGATTTCCTGGAGTCTGGCAAGGGGAAACTGCCAGTCTCCTTCGAGGTGAATTTTCAGATATTATCTGAGCACAGGATTGCCTAGGAGATAAGTAGGAAGAAATTAACATCAGCTTCTATTCTACAAATTTCCATAGAGTTAACTAGAGAACAGGAAAGGAAGGAAAAGGTGAAAATATCTAATTTAACTACTTAGTTTTGACTCATAAAATCTCTGGAATAAACTGAGGAAATTGAATAGGGAAATTCTTCTAAATTTATACAAAAGGAAACCAAGGCCCAGGTGGGTAATCACTCGCCCAAGGAGTCCCAGGAGGTCCTAACCTAGGAGTAAAAGAGTGTTGGGTACATCAATAAAGATAACAATTAAAACTCATGAAATGGAAGCAGCTAAATGACATCTATTAAAACAAATGAAATGTGACCAATGTCAACTAGCAGGTCCCTTTAGGCCAGAACACAAAAAGGAGAATTGGGGAGAAGGGTCAGCATGCAGGCCCCTTTTCTTATCAAGAGAGAATGACTGAAACGACTTGACAGTTATGTCCTGAATGCTGTTTGGGGGGCTTAAAACTGATGATGGGTCATTACTCTGCCCAAATGGGACTCTGCCGGCAGGTCAGACCCTGTATATGAAGAGATCCCTGTTGTGTTGGTGATCTAGAACAAAAGAGCTGCAGACAGAATATTCGGGCTAAGTGCCGTCTGTGGGATTCACAAGCACAGGGTTGGACCTCCCTGTGATAAAAGCTGTGAATTAAGAAGAGGACATTTCAACCCAGACCAACCCTTTGAGGCCAAAGCAATACGTGACAGACCCAGGACAGTGGTAGCTGATGTCAGAGAACACAGTCAGAAAGAATTCAGTCATTCATTAAAGAAACATTCCCAAAGTGCCTACTCTGTGTCAGGCCATCTGTTAGGCACTAAAGACATAGTGATGAGCAAGGCAGAGTTAGTGAGCAACAGTGTGGTGATTGTGGGAGGGAGGGGGGATAAGGGGGATAAATGGTAATGGAAAAAACAATAAAAAATAAATTAAAAAAATAATTGTAGATTCAGAAGCTCTCTTCTTTACCCAATTCCCCTTCAAGTGAAGATAGAAATACTGAGAATATGGTTAAGTAAGACTAATCATAGTCAACATGTAATATGTTAGTGTTCTATGTCAGGCACTAATCTGAAAGCTTCAGTTGTAGTAACTCGTTCAGGCCTCACAACAACCCTAGGAGGTAGGCACTATTGTTTTCCACATTTTACAGATTGGAAAACTGGACCATGGAAGTTCATATTCTGCCTATGTTCACACACTAAGTGAATGAGATGAGACTGAACCCAGTATTCTGACTCCATAGTCTATTTAAAAACACTATATTATGACGAAAAATAAAACAACGTAACTTGGAAAAGATATTCCAAACTAAGCCAATCTCTTGTTGAAAACATTCAAAATCCAGTTTTAAAGAGAAATTAGCCCAAAGATCTCTGCTGTACATTACAAAGGAGGATATGTCGGGAATGGCTTTCAAAGACTGAACTGATTGGCACAGAGAGAGATTTCAACCTGAAAATGGATGATGTGATCATACACGAAGGAAGAAACCCAACGTGTGGTATGTGTGTGAATGTGTTTTGTTTTCTTTGTTCATTGGTTTTTCAGAGTGAAAGTACAAAAGAAAATTCTAGAAATATCAACCTAGTTTCAGCCAAGATAGTAAGTATGGAAGGAATTTAGAGAGGTCTGTCCATTATTTTATAAATGAAGAATTTGGTTAAATACTAAGTCCTTCAAGTCTAAAATTATCCAACATAAAAGTAGTTGGCCCAAATCTTGCAAATTGAAAAAAAGGAGATTCAATAAAAAAGAGAATCAACACTTTCCTAATTCTAAGACTATATATCAAAGTTCTGAGATGTGAGGATCAACTACAAGGCACAGAAGAAGCAAGTCATGAGGCACAGTATTAAATACAAAAGTGTTAGGATTTAAAGATTAATACTAAAATTGCGAGACCAAAGAAGCCAACCAAATCCTGGACATTGCAAAAGCTAAAAATCATTCAGGCACTCCTGTGACTATACCCTCTGCTCAGGAAACTGATCATCCCACAGCAGAGTGGGAAGTACATAAAGGCTGCTGACCCCACCCCGTCTCAGGCAATGCTACCCTAAGTAGAGCAAGGAGAGTAGAAAAGGAGAGAAACAAGGCTTAGCAATAAACAAACAAACAAACATTTCTTACTGCTAGTGTTGCCTGTAGAGCTCTGCTTGTCTGTGGGATGCTTTCTGGTGCCTTGAGCTCCAGTTACTATAAATGACCCCTGGTAAAGATCTAACCTGGAAGGTTCTCATTTTCCTGACTATTATACATATGTCTACAGCCAGATTTTACTGCCATGATTCCATTGCTTGAAAGGAAGGTTTTACAAAGGAATGTCTTCTTTTACTTTATATTTCAGTGTAGAGCTGCATTTGCTGAAAACAGAATGCACAACAGAGGGTGGGCAGCTTTATTATAAGAATTGCTGAATGATTTGACAAACTCAACCAAAGCAGATATGATCTAGACTAGAGGCAATTTATTAGTAAGGCTAGAATAACTAGGGACCAGCTCAAAGGAAGGGGTGAGATAGTCAGACAATAACAAATACAAGGTCTAATCGTTCATCATTAAGTCAAAACATTTTTATCATGTACTTATCATATGCTAGGCACTCAATGGCATCTCTGCTCACATGGCATTGATTTATAAAAGTATCCTACTTGATGAAAATTGTCTTAAGGCTCAAATGATGGCTCATCTACTAAGACTGGCAGTGATGGAAAATCACAATACTATGTGATGAATACTGTTGTAGTAGAAATTTAAAAATATATATATAAATTGAAGCTGGCAATCTGCATCAGCCCCTGCTGGCTCCCTGCTGGCTTCCCAGCTCCAGACTATCACCTGTTGACTCGTTAGTTGACTCTCTGCCCCAGGCCCTGGATGCTCCCTTGCTGTTCCTTTGTCCTGGGTCTCGGACCACTTCCCTTCCTTTCTTGTGTCCTTGGCTTTCACAATTACGTATCTCCTGCTTGTATCAGGAGATCTCTCCCCTCCCCACTTTGTTGCAATGTATTTAACCCCACACCTGACCCCTCCTCAGGGCCCAGAATTTGGAAGCTGTCTCCTCTGGGCCCACGCGTGTATTAAAGACTTACTCCATCACCCCAGATCGTGTAAGAGTTCGTTTTTCCACAACACTGTGATTAAAAATAATACAATAATTCTTTTGTGTTTTCTTCTGTCTCTTGGAGACAGAAAAAAAGGCAATCTGACTGGGAAATCCCCGATGGCTTCCAGAAGGATAAAACAAGTGAGTTGCATCCTGCAGGATAAGATGGAGTGGAAGGAGCAGGGGACAAGGGAAGAGCCGGCAGAGGAAGCATGATGCTCCGAGGCTGGAGCAAGTAGAGGTGATTTAAACAGCCTTCAGGACTCAGCTAAAATGCCCAGACTCAATTACCCACTATTTGGCCCCCAGCCCCAAGCCCTGTGGCACATTCTCCTGTGTGCTCCCTTCTCAGCACCTGCCACAACCTGGGATGAGCTGCCGCTGGCCAAGAGCATTTTCAAGGACTTCTATGAGGTCAGAGATGCCTACCCATTTTGGTTGAATCCCCAGCATCTTGAATAGTGTTCAGCAAAAGCTAGATACTCAACAAAGGTTTGTTTACTAAATGAATCGATGAATGAAATGCAAGCATCAGCTTACGGCTTCGGGACACTGGTTTAATAATAGTTTGAAGCATGCCCCAGGGATTAGAGCTTCAGAGCTCTGTTTAAAACAGTTGGATGAACAAACAACACAATTCTTAATCTGTGTCCCCAATGTCCTCACATATTTGAAAAATCATACCAATTTCTATTGTGTATCACAGTTAAAGCAAAAATAAAAAATCTGTTTCCTCTGAAAATTCTGGGAAAATGAAATGCATGGGTTGGTGAGTAGACAACTACCTATGTATAGTCTCTCAGAGAAGTACCTACTCATACTGTGTTCACAGAGTACAACTCCAATCCTTTCTTCAAAAAGTTTTATTATATTTTCTCCTATTATAAATACATGCCATATTCTCACAATCCTTAAAGGAGTGTAAAACCATATACTTTATTTCTTATATACTTTATATACTTATATACTTTATTTACCTCCACATACAACTTCAAAACATATTATAACCATCCCTTTTGGTATTCTTTTTTTGTAAGGTTTTTGGTTTGTTTTTTGTTGTCATTTCGCTTACATCTTATCTTATCTTATCTTGTTTAGCTAACCTTTATGGTTAAGGTAGTTTCTACTTTGGCCATGACCTTGGTTTCCTAAAACTTTTTACCCCCAAAACGTAAATGATAGATGAGGCATTAGATTAAATGTTAAACTAATTTTATTTTATTGTATGATAGTAGATGTAGGTTTTCCAGCAAATCTTAACTTTTTGAAGTTTCTCCTGTGAAGTCTTACAAATATTTTCTAGGTGCATTAAAAAATATAATTGAGAAAAGTATCAGTATAGCCTATTTTAAAAATGATTTTTAAAAATTTTATGTAAGTTTGGCAAAAGTGTGGGCATTAGGACAGTAACACAAGACTCCTGAGACTGGACAGGCTAATAGGAAACTTAGGAAGAAAATTTTTTTATTACCATTATTGGAAGAAAACATAAGTATATTGCAACCAAGGAGGTTGCATGAAGGAGTTGAATCGACTAGTGGCCAGTGTCTCTCTTCAAAAGCAAGTTCATAATCAGACATTTAATTTTAAAAAGCAAAAGGCAGATAGATATCCAGTACCTGAGTAAATATGTATCAGAGGAGTTTACAAAACATTATTCCATTTCTGTATTCTCCATAACTAGCAGAGTCATTTGATATAAATAAGTGTATATAATCTCACTTGCCTACACTTATCTTAGACCCACATAAGGTTTCTCCATGTTCCAACCATGGCAAAAACTAGAAAGAGTTTCTAAATACCTTAAACAGAAAAAGATTCTAGGATAGGATGACTTTATTGAAGATTTTTTTAATTCTCTGCGTAATTATCATTAATCAGAATGAGTCCATGCATGAAAGTTAACTAGACTTACTGTGGTGATCATTTAATAACTGAAACGAGCATCAAATGTTATATTGTACATCTGAAACTAATATAATGATATGTCAATTATATTTCAATAAAAATATGCAATTTAGCAGATTAAATGATAGAGCTGTGCCCCATAATTTCGACAAAGATGCTATATATCATTAACTAAGGAACAAGTTTGTCAGCAAAGAGATTCTACAATACAACCAGGAAATATATTTACCGAGATTAAAACCAACTACTCATAAACGATCTCTTTATCTTTAAATTAAAGTGCTACTCTAAATAATACACATAATGCAACTTAACACTAACAATAGATACTGAAGAAGTATTTGATTATATAGGAGAACCACTCTTTTAGAAATTGTTGAGAAAATATAATTAGAAGGAAATTAGTGTTCTATGTATGGAAAGTAATAAGGAAAGACACTAACAGTTTTGCAGAACTATTATATGCTAAGCACATTGATATATTATCTCATTTAATCCTTCCAACAACCACAAGATGAGATTATTGGTGTTGTTAACAGGATTTGGACTTTGAAATTAATGAAAGAATAAAAGAGGGCTGGTCTCACATCCTACTTCTGGTTTTATCGGTTCAACCAATTGCAATTTTAAAATATTTGAAATTACAAGGATAAATAATTAGTAATGCCTTACAAGTTGATAAGTTAGTTGCAATTACTTATCAAACATACTCCAAGATATTGAGACACAAATATTCTATTTGCTAAGACTTATCAGACTTTAAGTTAATTACACACAATATAAAGAAATGCATCTTGTTAATTACCAATTACAATTCAGGCTCTCAAAATGTTAATTAAAGTAGATGATTAAAATATTGAAAATTAATGGATTTTTTGCAGTTTTAACTTTGATTATTAGCAATTAGGCAAATTATTTTGTAGATTCAATTAAGCAACTGTTAGTTCCCTGTCAAGTCTGAAAGTATTTTAGTTCTATAAAAAGTATTAAAATGTTTTCTTACATATATATAGCTTAACTTCCCAGATACCATTTAGCCAAATACCATGGCTAGCAAAGATTATAAAAATAAAGGTATTTTATATTACCCATAACTAATTTTCTTTGAATAATTATACTATCTAAATTACCCCAGACTTATTAAAAATATAATAATTTATTAGGTACTACAAAATGCTTAGGATGTTATCAGAAACAATGAGATAACATTCAAATACCATGGAAATTTCAGACCTTGGGGTCTCCCATGACAATTATCTTGGTGCTGTGTCTTAGGAGTGGCTACAGAAGATTTTGGCCTTAGTGCATCTGCAAAGAAACCCAAAGAGTGGGTATCTTATAGAAATCAGGCTTCTCAAAAGTAAAAATTAATGTAAGTTCATGAGTTAATAATGAAATGATGAGAAAATAGCAACTTATTGACAACCTTAGAAGAACATTAGAAAATTAATTACTTATACTGAAATCTGGTAAATAAAGAAAAAGAATTAAGTATATTTTTTGCCTTTCTTATATGATAAATTCCTCAAATGGGTTGGTAATAGGTAGGTTCTGTTTATAGATTATCTCCACTTACAAATAAAGTATAATAGAATTTTTAATATATCATTTTGCAATGCCTTATAAATAGATCTAGACAATAATGACCAATGACTGCAAAAATCATAAAAATGGATGCCATCTATTGTGTGCCCCTTAGTGAAAGCACACACCACTATCTGTGGAGTAGTCTAAGCCAAAACATCAAGACTGAACCTGCTCGAGTCTCTATAAGTAATTACTAATGTATGGGAAATGAAAAAAAAAGATATATTAAATGAGTCTATGAAAATGCAATCAGCAAAACATACACCATGAAAAACTCTTTAAAATACTGACTTAAATTCTTTAACAAATAAATTTCAGGAAGGAGGAAGAAGGGAAAGAGGAGAAGGAAATGAAAATTCACAGGGAACTGAGCAAAGTTAATTGAGATGTGTTGACACAGTAGGAGGGAACAATTAGCAGTAGACCCAACAATGTTTTGGACCTAACTAACAAAACTTAAAATCTGAAGAAAAAAATCAAACTTTTTTCAAGCAATTTAACCGTCTGCCCAAATGGAAAAAAAGAAAAGAAAGAATATTTACAGGAATATGAAAATATGTAGGATCCAATAAGGTAAAATTTATAATGTCTGACATCCAATAAAAAATTATCAGCCATATGACAAAGCAGGAAATTACAACTCATGATGAGAAGAGAAATGAAGTAATTGAACTAACACAAATTTTAAAACTACAGACAAGAGTATTAAAAGAGTAGCTATAAATTATTTTATATTTTCTACAAGCTTGATGAAACATTGATCACATTAAGAAAAGACATGGGAAATATGAAAAGACCCAATTCAAACTTCTGAAGACAAAACCTACAATGTCTAAGATGAAAGATACAGTGAATGAGATTAACAGCAAGTTAAACACTGAAGAAAAAAAGATTAATGAACTTAAAGATGTAATAATAAAAACTATCCACAATGAAACACAAGAAAAACTAAAAAAAAAAACATAGAAACAGTGAACTATGGGACAACTACAAATGGCTAAATGTATATACAATTAGAATTCCAAGAAGATAATAGACAGTAGGTGTAGAAGGAAAATTTAAATAAATGATGGCCAAAAAATTCCCAACGTTTATAAAAACTAAAACTTACAAATGCAAGGATCTCAATTAAGTCCAACACAAGAAACATAAAGGAAACTACACCAATGCACACCATAATTGAATTGCTTAAACCAAGTAAAGAGAGAAAGCCTTTAAAAGGAAACGAGCTAGAAGAAACAAAGGTGATAGAGGAGCAAGACAAGAATGGGACTAGATTTCCTGTCAGAAACAATGCAAGCCCGAAGACAGTGGAGTAACACCTTTAAATTATTGAGAGGGCTAACAACCCAGAATTCTATAATCAGAAAAAATATGTATTTCCAAAATAAAGGGGGCTTAAAGCCTTTTTTTTGACATAAAAAAATCTGAACAAGTTCATCATCAGTAGAACTGTACTACAAGATATGTTGAGTGAAACCCTTCAAAGAGAAAAAGATGGTACCAGGTAGAAAGCTGGTTCTACCCAAAAGAATAGAAAGTCTCAAAAATGGCAAAACATGTAAGAGTTATAACTGATGAGTCAATAGTGCGGATAAAATGGAGTCATTAAAAAATCAGTCAAGAAAAAGAAAGAAAAGAGGTAATGGAACAAAGAACAGACTGGATAAATAGGAGACAAACACCATGGGGGTAGACTTTACCCCAAGTATGTCGATAATCACGTTAAATGTAAGTGGTCTAAACTTGCCAAAACTAAATCTGTCAGAGCAGATTTAAAAAAATAATGTAAATAAATGCTGCCTACAAGAAATTCACTTTACATAAAAAGCACAAATAAGTTAAGAGTAAAATGATAGAAAAATATATATTGTGCTGACAATAATTGAAAGAAAGCTGGAGTGATTTTATTAGTAGCAGAAAAAGGTTTGAGAACAAAAACAGTATTAGGAACAACAGGGTAATGCTATAACAATGAAAGAGGCAATTCATCAAGATGACACACCGTCATAAACATTTATGTGCCTCTTAACAGAATTTCAAAATACATGAATTTGTATGATGAATACCAACAGAATTTCAAGGAGAAATTAAGGAGTGCACTATTAATGTCAGATATGTCAATAATTGATAGAATACATTGAAAGAAAATAATGAAGATAGAGAAAAAATGGGAAACAGCAACAATTAGATCTAATTGATACTATAAAACACCCTATTCGAAGCATATCTATTCTCTTCAAATACACATAGAACATTTACCAAAACAGACCAAATTTGGAGCCATAAAAGATGACTCAACGAATGTAAAAGGATTCAAGTCATATAAATTTTGTTCTCTGACCAAAATATAATCAAATCAGAAATCAAAATCAGAGAGGTATCTGGACAAGTCCCCAAGTACACAGAAACCAAATAACACCCTTCTACATAGTCCATGAGTGAAAGAGGAAATCAAAAGGGAAGTTAGAAAGCCTTTTAAAGTGAATGAAAGTAAAGCAAAACATCAAAGATTGTGAGAGGTTGCTAAACAGTATTTAAAGGGAAATTTACAACATTAAATCCCTATAGGGAAAGACAGAAAATCTCAAGCTAATAACTTCAGCTTCAACCTTAAAAAAAACTGAAGGATCTCAAGTTAATGACCCAAACTTTCACCTAAAGAAACTACAAAGAAAAGTGCAGATTAAACCCAAATTTAACAGAAAAAAAAAAGAATAATAAACTCCAGAATGGAAATCAGTGGGGGGAAAAAAAACAGAAAAACAATAGAGAAAATTCATTAAGGCTAAAATCTGGTTCTTTGATAAATCAACAAAATTAATTATGCCATCAATACTCATAACAACTTTATTTGTGATAGCCAAAAACTGGACCAAAAATATACATCCATCAATAGGTGAATAAATTGTGTTATATCATTACAATGCAATCCTACTTGGCAATAAAAAGGCACTAATTATTGATACACTCAATAATATGAATAAATCTCAAAGCAATTATTCTGGAGGGAAGAAGCCAGACAGAGAAGAATATATCACATATCATATGATACCATTTACATTAAATTCTAAGAAATGAAAACAAATCTATAATAACAGAAAACAGACTAATGGTTCCCTGGGAACCGAAGGACAAGACAGAGGGACTGAGGGGCACAAAAAAATTTTGGGAAGTAATGGGTACATTCATTATCTTAACTGTAGTGGTGGTTTCACAAGTGTATGCCTTTGTTAAAATTACCAAATTATATACTTCAAATAGGTTCAGTTGATTATATGTCCATTATATCTCAATAAATTTGTTAATAAATGCATTATAAAATATACACATTTTGTGTATGTTTAAGAGGTAAAGAAATATCCTTTGCTTGATTTGTACAAATTAAACAAAGGCTGTAGCCTTGCATGAGCAGGGTGCAGTGAATGGAACAGTTTCTTAAACTGGGCACTCATGTACCCAGCTTAACATACACATACACATACACTTAACAGTGTGTGTGTGTGTGTGTGTGTGTGTGTGTGTGTGTGTGTGTAAAGTGTACATACTACTCTAATGACTATACTTATGCACGGGACTCCTCAAACTTTTAGCATGTCGAAAGCAACTTACTACCCTCCCTCCATGATTTCTCCTTCTGTACTGAGTGAGTGGCACCACCACCCAGGCAGCCCCCAAGCGGAAGCCTTAGTCACCTCAGGCTCTGCTGTCTTCCTCAGACTCTCCTCACCCTTCCCCAGGACACTAGTATTGGTCCAAGCATATTATTACGACGAGCCTCTCATTGTTTCCTCTGCCTCCAGTCTCACCCTCTCCCTGTACCCCTCTATATGCACCAAAGAGAACTTTCTGAAACAGAGTATCTGATCAGGCCATGCTTTTCACTGCCTTTCCATTTTGTTCCTGAAACAGTCTAACCTCCTCAGCCAGTCTTACCGTGCCTTTCTTAACCTGTCCCCTATGAGCTCTCCTCGCTGAAATCTGAACGATCTGCCTCATCTTCACATTCCCCAAGTCACATTACATTCATTCTCAATTACTTGCAGTTTCCTGGATATGGTATTTTGTTTTATACCATCAAGTTTTAATTCAAGCTTCCTCCCTGCCATTTCTACTCCTTATTCCCCAAAAGTTCAACTCAATCATTGCCTCGTTTAATAACACTCTTCTCTGTCTCCCCTCACGTAGACCCCAAGCCCCAGAGCAGATGGCATCAACTACTTCTATAGTGACTTCATCAGACAGCAAATCAATATCCACACATGTCGTATTTCATGATTCACTGAACGTCTTTGTTTACCTCTGTCTCCTAATAACAGCTAACCTCTGGAGAGTGGGGACCAAATCATACTGGTCTTTTTTACCCCAACACCTAGCACAGGGCCTGGAAAATGTAGGAGGAGGCCAAACTGCTGTAAACCGATTTCTAGACATCACTTTACTTGTGTATTTTAACCATTCAGTTTCAGGTGATTGGGTTTTCATTTAGTCTGTATTACACTGTTTTCAGGGAAGTTTAGTCTTTGCTTCTGTTCCTTGCTTATTCATGGGAAGAATATATTTATAAGAAGAAATCATCCACCGACTGCAGTCAGGAGCAGCACCGAACCGTACCATTGTGCAGGCGTGCTCTGCACGGGAGTGCCCAGCGGAAGAAACCGTTCCGTTCACTGCACCTGCTCATGCAAGGCTACATCCTTTGTTTCATTTGCACACAGGTAAAGAAACTGAGAGTGTCTTTGGTCATCAATAACATACAAATGAAAATTTCTTGAATAGTTATATGAGAGACTGCTAACTATTGACCAAAATTTATTTCCTCTTCTTCTTGGGCATAACCTAGACTACATTTTCCAGCTTCCTGGCAGTTATTGTAACCATGTGATTACTTCTTGCCAATGGAATGTCAGCAGAATACTATGTGTTATTTTGGGAGCAAGGCTTGTTACCAAGCCTGTTCTCTAAATTATATAAAGCAATTGATATCATATATTTTGCTTTTTGTTTGTTATTTCCAAGTTTGGAGGGGGGAAACATTTTCAGAAGAGCATAGGTCAATGATTAATTGTTGACATGAATACAAACACCAAGTACCCACGTTAAGCAAATGGGCTACATGCCAAAATTCTGTATGTTAGGTCAACCGTTTCAAATTCAGACAACATTTAACTCTGGAAACAGTGTCCTAAATGCAGTGTTGCTTTGTTGTTTTTTAAATCAACCCCTCAAATCCTACTTAGACTTTAGCATCCCACTAACCTCAGCATTAGCCTAGAATTCTGGGTCCTGGAAACAAGGGTTGGGCCATTTCCCTCTGTTTCTGGATCATGAAAAAAGCCGGAGACCATTTTTGAAATATGTCAAGGTTCTGAGGATATAGAACCCTCAGAACTCAGGGCCCCTTTCAAAGTCTCTCCTTCCTGACACTTTTCCTGCTCCATTCAGACAGGGAGATTTCTTCTCTGAATCCCAAATTTTGCTAATCCTGTTATCATGGTGCTTTTTCTCTCATCCTCTTATTATAATTATTTGTATAATGACCTTGCCCTTCCCTTCCTTCCCCCTGGAATCCTCCTACCAACACACAGACACACACACAACTACAAAACTCCTGAAGTGCAAGGCCAGTGTTTTATATCATTTTCCCCATAACAACCCCCATAGTAAGGACAACAGGGCAAATACAGTAGGTGTAATTACTTTCTACATTGGCTATTTATATATTGACCATACTTAATGCCCATTTTTATTAATACCACCTTTAAGTTAATGTTGCTTACTTCATATTTTATAACTTCTCCCTGCCTAAACTCTGTCCCAATCACTAATTTAGAATTCCACCAAGATCAGATGATGAGTAGATTTATATTAAACCAATACCAGCTTCTGTTGGAAAAATAAATAAATAAAAATAAAATTATGATTGGCCAAAGGATTAAATGCAAGGCAAGTGCTTATTTTCCTAAAGCAAGAGTCTGAGAAGGCTTTCCAAAGCTCAGGCTAACCCTCTGGTTTTCTTTTTCTCAGTTTCCCAGAGGAGGATGATACACCCCAGGGCATAAACTCCGTAGCTCTTGAGACAATAGACTGAAGCGAACAGTGGTTGGCTCAGGTGGGAGAACTTAAGAAGCACCGCCTCAAGGTTATTGGGGAGGTTGACTGGGTGTTATATTCACATTAAGCCATAAGGGGGAGCCAGCCACTGTGGTAAGCGGCTGCAACCAGCCAGAGTGCCTCGCTGCTCTGATGCTGCTGTGGCCCAAGTCCTTGAAAGAAGTGTCTCTATTGACTGACAGATTGAGGTCCCTTTAGGAAGACACTTCAAAAACAAATCAAGGAGAACCAGAGTTCCTAAACAGTTTTGTTTTCCAAGTTTTTCATCTTGGTTTTGGTTATAACCACCATTACATGTTTTCTAGCTATTTAAGCCAAGGAAAAGAATCAATGATAAAAACAGACATGCTTTGGAGGGGTGAGGGGTGTTCCAGGTGTCCAGATAACACTGTCTGTATCAGACAATGATGTCTTCTAGTGGCTCACCATAATTATTAACAAACTTCATTCAGAGTAACATTAAATTACCATAAATCGGATGGCTAATGCAGAGGAACAGAGGGCTCTAGCAGAAAGAGGAATAGAAGGTATGTTAAAAGCTGAGGACTATTCCTGTTTCCAGATATTGAGATGGGAACAGCCTGCTTGTTCCTTTGAATGACGCCACTCTAGCCTACAGTTGCTGCCATAGGTCTCTTTTTCCCCCAATGTCAAGTGCTTCCATGCATTATTCTCCTCCCCTTCAAGTCTGTTAGTGGTGAACACTCTTAGTTGGGACAATAATCACCTGATCAGGGACACCAAATGAAATATAAATTTATACAGTGATTCAACTTAAATTTAAGAGATTATACAATTCACTGTCTTAATAAGCAGACTTCATAGATTAAATATAGAATAAGCCAAAGATAAGTGATGGCCTTTCCATTATTTTATTCAAAGGAACTGGCCCACAGTGTTCTCTCTGTGTTCTACAAAGAGGTACCAGTTTATAATTTTTCCTGTGTCATTATTTTAATGAAACAGGAGAGTTTATAAAAAACCATGCAACCCAAGTCCCAAACAAGGATATAAACACAAACTAACCAAAGGAAAGTGAATGTATATTCATCGATTTTTTTTTTTTTTTTACCTAACCGACCAGCTCACCCTCACAAAATGCCTCTGTAGTAGGGGCTGCAATTTGGGTTCCTGAGTCTTCTCACGGACTACAAGAAAAAGGTATCCTAACTCTTAAAAAAAATGAAAGTCCACTTCCAATCACCAAGTATTTAAGCATCAATGACCATCACGGCCGAGAGTAGGGGAGCTCATTTCCACCTGCCAACCCAAGGACTGCAGTTGGCATCACTGCTGCACCTTCTCACCAGCTGCAAGGCACAACTGCAGGAGGCTGCAGAAAGCACGCTTGGAACCCAAAGCCGGAGAAAATATTCCACACTCCCCGCAGACGCAAGCCAGCTAATATTGCACAGACCGCGACTTGATATTTTATTTCGTCTTATTTTTTCTCTATGCTGGCCTTTATTACTGTGGATGTTTTTATAGAAATGTGGTCATTTTTATCTTCTTAATTAATTCCCCATTGCATACAGTGGCAGTGACCTAAGCAACATCAAATAATTTAGGTCCCATAGAAGACATACTCCTCTCTTCCTTGTTTTGTTTTGACTGAGACCGTGCCTTAAAAAGGATACAACTGTTAATAAATAAATAAATAAATAAATAAATAAATAAGAAAAAGGCAAGCTAAACAGCTTTCATCAATATGGGAAAAAAGGAAAGAAGAAAAGAAGGAAGAAAGGAACTTAGAATAGTGTTTGGCACATAGTTGGTACTTAAATATTTATTAAATGAATTAATTACTTGGGAATTATAAAGAGGGAATGATAAAATTAAATGAATTTTAGTAGTATTCCATCTTATTTTATTTTACCTCTCTTCATGTGTTTTATGTGCCGTTCCTTAAGAAATAATAAATGGTGACATTCTGAGCTTTCATGGTTGTTTGAGGCTGTTTCCCTGGTGATGTCTCTCCATTTGGACCACAAGCCAATGATTAGAAAGCCCTTTTACTCACCCTTCGGTGTGGCGACAGTTTCATACATGCTGTCTTCTAGGTAGGTTTATAGGATCAAACTCACCATATTTACTGTGCATACTTACACAGCGGCTCAGTTTCTGCCTAAGGCTATGAAATTCTTCCACAAAGTGTATCTCCTTGCGAACTTGTAATTGGAGTTGGCCAAAAACATCTTCCATGAAGAAAGACAGAAGCTGTTCTTGGAATCTGCAGTTTTTCTATAAATAAGGCATAAGAAATTGCATAAGGTAAACCATGAATACCTTTTGTAAAATGCCACTGAAATATACCCCTGATTACTACTCAATGACCCTCGAAAAACTTAAATGCAAGGGGAAAAGCATGAAACAATTAGAAACGGGGGAGGGGGTGGGGAACCCTCTGGCTTACCAGGAATAGCTTTTTTGATTTCTTTTTTAATAATCGTATATTTTTTATGTGGTCTCCCTACAATAAAACAAAGAGAAATAAGTTTTATCCAGAATTACAAACATCCTTTAGATCATCTTTCCAAGCAGAGCTTAATACTTACTGGAATTGTTGCCTTGAGCCAGGCCGCCTTGACATAGAGCATGTCAACAGCCCGCGACAGGGTTCCCCTTGGGTAACAGCTCTTGGCGAAGCGAGATGGCTTGTGCTTGGCAATAGCAAGAGACAGAGTGACAAACAGCAACCCAGACTTCAAAATGCAATTGCCCCGCATTTCCCTGCACCTCACCCTGGGCCTGTGTCACTCACGGCAGCCAGAGTTACTTGTGTTATTTAGATGAGAGGTTAACCTACTTTAACCCTCCCGGCTGGCTTTTTAATGAGATGCTGTGAAAGATAACGTTCAGTCTATAAAAAGGAAGATCACTTTGGCTGCTCTATATTTTTTTGAGAGCTTGCTTCATAATCAAAAAACGTTGACCACACTATCTATGATGTTAAGTAAAAGTGCAAACTTACTGGTAAGGATGGGCCTCATTTCCAAAAAAAACACAACAGTCAAAACTTCAGTTGTATATCACAACAGATTTCATTATTTTTTTAAGTTACTTTATTGTTGTTCAATTACAGTTGCCTGCATTTTCCCCTACACTCCCCCCCAACCCCAGAGATTTCATTATTTAAAAGTCATGCCACGCCAATGAAAAAGCCTGGTCTCCAGGAGGTATATGAATTTTTTCCAATTCACATCTGCAAAGAAAATCTCCTTTTCTAACAAGTGTTCAGAAAAAAATTGAGCCAGATAGTAGAATGGGCAGCCCTGCGAAATCTGCTCAGGATGGCATATAGATTTTTCTATTCATCCCTTGCCCAAACCTTCACCTGGCCCCTTCTCTTCCCTCAGAAGCCAGCACTCTGCAGCCAGCATCAAAACCCAAGAGAGAGGTTTTCCAACTTTTCTCAAGAATTTTTCCAGCTCAGAAATTGTAACTCCCCTAATATATTCAAGATTTGTTTGGAACTGGACCTGGGATTAACGCTCACAATTCCAAAGCTGCTTTATTATTTCCAGCCAAGTTGACCACACAGACTTTTCCTCTAACTCTGGACTTCCAGGAGAGTGGGAATTCCTTGAGGAAACAGACCCTGTCTTTCTGTCTTTGACTCCTCAGTACCTACCATGGTGCCTCATCTAAAGAAGCACATCTAATATTTGTCGAATAAACACTTCCTTTTCACATCATGAGATGCTACTATGACTTTTTTTTCTAAAATTTATTCCGCCAACAGATTTTTATCGAGGATTTCCCAATGCAAAGAGCAGTGCTGGGTACCAGAGGCCATGAAGGCAGATGCTCCATGGAGTCCCATCCTCAGTTGTGCCCCAGTCCTTTCAATGGCGGTAAGTGTGGTTCATTTTGGGTAGCAGCCCCAAGATAAGAAGTAGACATAGCCCCGGTTATTATTGAGAAGGAGAGCTAAGCCACCAAAGCCTGGCACGAACAGGGGTAACATAGTCCCAGGCAAATCAGCACTAGGAATCTGGTCATGAGTAAGAGATTCACCAAAAGTGGGCAGAGTCAATAACAAGCACCAAATCCTAAAACTAAGTCCTAAATCAAAGCAGCCAGAGCTGGCAAAGGAGTAAGGAGAAAGTATAAAGTGAAAGGTCCAAACACTTGGGAGTGTTTTTTGTTGTTTCGAGAAGTAAGTGGATCTCGTGGAAGAGCCCACATCTTGTTTCCACAGGAGCGCCTCTGCTGATACACCCTCCGAAATGAGATGTGAGCTCTTCACCAGAAGACAGCTGACCAGGAGAGAAAGGATGTACCATACACAAATCCAAGCACCCTCAAAAGTTTCATCAAAACACGTATGACTTAAAAAAATAGCCATTCTACCTCATTTTCTAAGTGCATCAAAAAGAAGGTACACAGCAATGACAGCAAAAATTGAGACAGAATTTAGAAATCAAAATAGTGAGACTCCTAGAAATTGACGTATTTTTCTGTCAAAATGTATTACACATTGGTCCATTTCTTCAGCCTGTGCCCTTGGAGCAATCAGTGTAAGCTCCTAATAGACTTGACTCAGACGAGGCAATGCATTTGAACCTGAATTTTCAGGCCACTAACAACATGATTTCTCCCTTGAGGACATTCCATCACACTCAGAGCAAAAAAAAGGACACATGGACAAAACCAAGGGGGAAAGGATTGAGGGTGGGAGGTGAGGGTGGGTGGGGTGGAGGAAAGTGGTGGTGGGAAAATGGAGACAGCTGTACTTGAACGACAATAAATAGAAAAAAGAAAAAAAAAGCCAAGCTCTTTCAGTGGCCTAAGGGCCCTGATTTTGCCCACTCTCCTTCCTTTCTGGCCTGCTCTCCTACAACTGTTCCCCTCGTTCACCTCCTCTAGACACACCTCCTTGTTGCACTTCAAACTCACCACGCACGCCTGTGCCTTTGCACTTGCTCTTCGCTCTCCCTGAAATGTGTTCCCCCAGATACTTACATGGCCAGCTCTTTCAAGTTTTTGCTCAAACGTCATCCTCTCAGCAAGGCTTCCCCAAGATACTTGCTATGGGCTGAACGCTGTCCCCCACAAAGTTCGTATGTTGAAATCCTAACCCTCGGGACCCCAGAATGTGACTGTGTTAGGAGAGAGAGTCTTTAAACAGGTAATGAAGTTAAAATGAAGTCACCTAGTGAGTCTTAGTCCCATATTCCTGGTGTCCCCGTAAGGAAAGGAGACTTAGACATAGACGCACACAGAGGGGAGACCAGGTGAAGGCACAGAGAGAAGATGGCCATCTACAAGCCAAGGAGGGAGGCCTCAGAAGACGCCAACCATGCTGACAGCATGACGTCAGGCTTCCAGCCTCCAAAACTGTGAGAAAATTAATTTTTACCACTGTTTAAGTCATCTAGTCTGTGGCATTTTGTTATGGAAGCCCTAATAAACTAATACAATACCTTAATTAAAATCAACCCCATTTCTAACTCCTCTGTCTTTTTTTTCTGATTTATTTCTTCCAAACTCCTTATTGTTACTTAACATATGATGTATTTTATTTATGCATTTTATTAACTATCTTTCTTTCCTAAAATCTCAACTCTCTTGAGCAGAGATTTTTGTCCCCTTGGTCATTGCTGTTACCTCGGTTCTAAACAATGACTAGCACATAGTATGTGCCCAATAAATAACATTGAGTTACTGAATATACCGCGTGACCACTGTAGAATGCCCTGTAAAGTGAGAAATGACCAAAGGCAGTCAGAGCTCTAAGGAGGATGGAGAAAGAAATTTGGGTGCTGATATAAAAATAATAAACTACTTCGGGAGCGTCTTTCTGGATGTTTCTTCTCAACTCACCCCTCAGCAATGTTGGGAAGCCGCAAGAGCTCTGTGTCTTCTCGTTTTGTTTGTGAGATCTATAGAGCCCACAGCGGGCATCCCCTCCCCTGACTTCAGTACTGTTTCCTGCCTTTCCTTTGCATTTCAGACCAGACCAGATCAAAAGTACAGGAGATCAGATTAGCCGTGCATCAGGCTTGATGGGAAGCTCTCGTGCAGCTTGGTGCTGAGTGATGCTGGCGACTGTTTTTTGTTCTGTATCTTTCTCTCGTAACTTCCTACACACTAGCTATTCACTTCACCACAGTTAAATACATCTGGGTTTTTTGCATTGCAGGCCTGGGTTCTCTCTGTGGGAGTAATCAGCTGATAAGAGGTCTCTTATCCTTCCCACAAGGTTGTTTTGGTGCTCATCTCTTCCAAGGGTTATGCCCTGAATCGATGCCTTCATTAATCCTTTCAAACTACAATGTAAATTATGTGCATGTATATATACGTGTGTGTATATATATATATATATTCTGATGCTCATAGCAGATGTTATATATATGCATGTGCATATACACAGATCTTATCTACCTTGAGCACCTACTGTATTCTAGGTAATATTCTAGGCAGTGAGCCAAACAAACCAAATCTTTACCTTCATGGAGCTTAAATTCTAGTGAGGAGTTGCTTTAGCCCAGGTTCCTCAGAAGAAGGAGCCTGAGGCAAAGCTGAAGCGCTGATCCTTTCTTAGGGATCAGGGAGAGTGAAGGAAAAGAGAAGGGAAGCCAACAAGGACGAGTAGCTCATTCACGGTGGTACATCAGTAGCATGGCCAGTGTTTTATGAAGAGAGACAGCCAGTCTTTTGGCCACTGAGGATGTCCCCAGACAAACTGTGCAGAACATGCCTTGGGCCAGACCAAGAGGAGGACAGGGGATAAAAATTACACAGCAGCTTCCTCCATTGAACGTTGGCCCCGTGGGGGAGTTAACTTTTCACACCCATGCATATTACTTGGCCCCTTCAGCAGTCACGGGGAAGACAGATTCCACAAGCTGCCCCTTTTCTGAGTTCAGAGTGGCAGAGGAGCCCAAAGTGACCATTGCAGTAGCAGCTGGGACAAGAAAAGCCAGGAGAATCTGAGAGGACCCATACGAGATGACACAGAGATTTAATTTTTATTGTAATAAATCATTTGTTGTCATCAAAATAGCTAAAATCAGCATAGATTCATCAGTTGTAACAAGTGTACCACTCTGGTAGGGGATATTGATAATGGCAGAGGTTATACACATTTGGGAGCAGGGCCTGTATAGGAAATCTCTGTACCTGCCTCTCAGTTGTGCTGTGAACCTAAAATTCTAAGAAAATAAACTCTTTTTTTTTAACAGTCAACAAGATGAAACAATAGCACAGCCATGGTTGCATTTCAGGGTTCTGCTATAACAACTTGTGGTTGCCAGGGAAATTTAATGCAATGCAACTCGGGCTTATACTCAATGCCAAGTGCATTTGTCATCTGCTGCTCATAGCAGACGTTATTAACTTTTCAAAAAATCTTTTCCTTTTCATCCTGCTCACAGAAACTTTGGGGGGTATCAGTGTGCCTAGTGCCAGAAAATGAGCTGTGAATGATCTAAAACGAGGATTGGCAAACCATAACCCACATCTAGCCCGTGGCCTGTTTTTTCAAAGTCATGAGCTAAGAAGGGTTTTTACATTTAATTTACAGGGTTGAGAAGGAGGAGGAAAACGATAAGAAAAAAATGCAGTGAAGACCACAAGTGGTCCACAAAGCCTAAAGCATTTACTATTTTGCCCCTTACAGAAAATGTTTTTCCATCCCTAGTCCAGGCCGATGACAGTCACCAGCTCATGCGCTCTTCTAACCAGCACGATGTGAGAGGAAGCCTGCCTGGGAGTAGGCCTGTCTGCTTGGGATCTGGCAAGTAGACACTCCCTGGGCCCCATGCTTGAAATGGGGGCAGCTTGGGAGGGTGCTGCACCTTATTTCTCTTTTCTGAACATCATTCTAATTCAATTTGGGAAATTTCACTTTTGGTCAAGACAGAGTGATTTTATTCTTAAATGAAGGTAGGTGTCACTCTCTTCATTTTAAGGACAAGGACTCTGCCGTTCAAAGTTAGGAGGCAGTGAAGAGCAGATCTCACATGCTCTGAGGACAAGCCCCAGGACGTACATTGGAACCACCTTCTAAAGACAGAAAGCATGGAGACTTTGACAAACCATGGACAGAGAACTCAGATGAAGCCACTACCATCATGGCTTTAGACCAGTGGGTTCCCAGCAGCCTTCACACATCAGTTGTTACCAGAAAAGTGGCCAAGTAGGCTGTGGATGGGCCTCCTACAGTTCAAACATTCTTCTGCATGAACATCTCTTGTCTGCCTGTGTCAGAAACTACGTAATTGCTTT
>PVKM010019774.1:0-24028 GCA_004027735.1 Carollia perspicillata | reverse complement strand
GGGGGGGGGCAGTTAGTGCAAGGTGAGTAGTGTATTTCAGTGTGTGATGGTGGACAGGAGAAGCTGGGAGGAGGGGTTTCGTGCAGAGAGTAAAGCCAAGCAAGGGTCCCAAAGCAGATTTAGGGAGCTGATGGATGTTCAGCATAATTGTCTACAGCTAGGTCATGGTGGGGCAGAGAGTCCCGTTAAAGAGTTGGGGTATATGAGAATTTTAATGATGGCTAATTAGGGATAGGATGTGATTCAGCTTGTATTTTGTAAGCTTGCTGGGAGCACATTATTGAGCATGGGTTGAAAGTGGGGAAAAAACTAGAGAGTATTTAGTTAAGAAGCTATTGCAGTTTTCAAGTAAAAGATAGGATAGTTTGCACATGGATGACGGCTGTGGGGGAGGAGAGAGATGGACAGATTCCAGAGACACATGGGGCAGAATATACAGGACTTGATGACTAACCGAAGATGGAAGTGAGGGAGAGGAAAGAGACAAGGAATGAAAACCAGACCCGGTTTGGTTCCAGTGTACTAGTAAAGCCCTCCCCACAGGCATTAGAGTGGGAAGTGTTAGGAGATGGTGAGTCGACACACTGAGTGTGGTGCCTGGAAGGCCTTTAAGCAGAGACAGGCATTCAAGAGGCAGGTAGATGCATGACTGGAGTTCAGTATGAGCTGGGGATAAATTTGGAGGATTATCATCAACAGAGAAACAACTGGAGACAATAAGAACCTCCACAGGACTGGAGAGTGAGCAGGCAGAGTCGGATAAATGGAAGGAAACAGAGGGGCATGGGTTTCTTGGGTTCTGGATTGAGAATCTCAAGTTCATCAATCACCATCCACTCCCTTCCCATGTCTCAGAAGTGACCTTGGGTAAATGACCTGTCTGTGAATTAAATAACATGAGAATGCTTCTTTTGTCTGGGAGAGTTTTTCCCTCTCCTGTGGTGGAGAGAGGACAGAAGGAGCCCTGCAGACTAGGGCAGCTGCGCTAAGTCAAGGTGACGGAGGGAGAGGCCAGGCTCCCCGGGGCCAGTTTACAAGTACTCTGAAATACTGAACTCCAAGTTAGACATCTACGCATACGAAGTCCCTGGCTGTCATGCCTGCCCTGGATTGCTAGGAAAGCACTTGAGTGCTGAGGCCTTGCATTGGCTATAGGAAGGTGGGGATGGCGGTGGAATGCCTGTTTTTTCCTACATGCGCAGCGCAGTGTTTCTGGCACATTTTCTGTGACTTGGCGTGGACCAGTACCTGTAAATATAGGGGATGTGGATTTACAAAAAAAAATTCCTACCCTCTTGGAAATTGATACAGCATCTCAGGGACAATGCATAATGTAGTTGCAAACAATATAGTTTGATATAAATTGTATAAAAAATGAGTTAAGGTTGAGTCAACCCCTCCCCCCAAAAAAACCTCACCCTACCTGTCTGTGTTTCTAGCTACAGTGCTTTCATTTTTTTTCAGAAGACATTCTTTTACAGTGAGATCTGTAACTCCATCACCTCTCCTCCCCGGGACCTCCCTCCACACTGAAACTACTTAAACCACCTCCCAGTGCCTCGGGCAAGTCCTCACTGCCCCAATTACAAGCCCTGCTTCTAACGCCCGGGAGAGAACAGGAGGCTGCGCACTGCTGCCACCATTAGGGCAAATGTGAGAATGCAACATTCTCTCCTGTTTTTATAAATCACAGGAAACACAGAAGTCCCAACGTTTTCCCTTTCAATTTTTTTCCTTTTCCTCACTTTTCATTTTTCTTTCGTTTTTTCTCTGTTTTTGAGGAAGGTGCATAAACATTTTCATAATACTGTACACATACTGTGTGATTACCTGGACAATTTCTCCTATCACCTTCACCAGGAGTTTAATATTATTTCCTCTTCCCCTCCCACACCAACCCTGCCCACGGCGTGGACAGCGGGGGCTGGGGGAATAGTTTCCACTATTTTACGAGCTATGATTGAGGATATGTGCCAAAGCTGTAGAGCATGGTGGGAACGAGAGCTGCCTACCTTTAGAAGTAAAATAATCTATTTTAAATGACCTATCCATTTTAAATGTTAGAATATGCCTTAATGATTTTTAAACATCCTTCTTTTCAGACTTCACAATCAAACCTGGTATGTTTAAAATTTCAAACCATAGTGTTAACCCACTCTATCACATTATAGTTTTAATTAACAAGCTATAACATTCTCTACTAATCATCTTATTCATGTTTTAAAAGAAGCAACGACTAAGGTGAATTAAATAAAAACCTCCCCCTTTTACACCTGTTTGCCTCTGCACATCAGGAAGAACCCAGTCCTTACTCTGCTCCGGAAAAGTCGGGAGTGGTGGATGACATATGAGTATTTCTCCCTACTAAGGTCTACATGGACTTGATCATGAACCTCAGACCTCAGCTCAGGACTCCACACATAGAATGCTTTATAGTCAGAGTATTAATTAGTAGCATAATGGGAGAAGACTCATTTGCAGTACTGGTTTTTGTGAGTGTTTCATTCATGGAGGTAAACTGAGGAAATGGTTTTCCTACCCAGCTCTGGGTATCGTCACAGAATCCAAGAGAGGAAAAAAGAAGAGACGCGCATGCTCTTACCATTGTCATTGCCTTGCTTGATTTCCTCCGCGGTCCGATCTATTAGCACGTACAGAGACCAGACCACGCAGGTGATGGCGATGACGTGGAATGTGACGGAGCAGAATATTTTCCTCCTCTCGCTCGTGGTCATCTGTAGTTTCTCCCACTGCAATCATAAACAAATCACACGAGGCTGCATTTCTAACTCGGAAATTTTGCCCCCCGTTATATCCCACACATTGATCGGGAATGGAGGAAAACATTAAGTACATGCATGCCAGAGGGCGCTGTAATATTGAAATAACTCTTCATGTTTAGAAGAACTTGAAATCATAACCTGTGGCATTAAAGACAATGTGAATAAATATTAAAATAAAAATGATGTTTTCCTATTCTCCAAATGAATTGCCGGTCAATCGTCATTCCTGTTTTGCTAGCCTATTGTTTCCTTGTCTGTAACATAAATGGGATAGGTGTGATATTGTACAATTTTTAGAAAACATTTCCTTTCAGGTTTCTGCATACCACTTCATTGTGATACTAGGTTATAAGCAGTAATATGTAATTTCTTCTTGGATGAATGCATAGCCTGATACAGTGTTGCATTTTCCAAGGTATAAATCTAAGAAAGTATTGAAATGGCTGGGGGATATCCGTGAGAGATCGCCAACGTGGGTTCACAACTCTCCCTCCAGGAAACACTCTTTTTATTGTCCAGGCAACGTGATTTCAAGAACCTGTGATTCCTTGCATTCTTTACTTACTATGCTTTGGTTAAAGCAAAATCTTTAGAACTTCGAAGACCCCACCCCACTCCCATAGAAAATCCCATGAACAACTCAGTCAAACACAAGAGGGCATAAATCATGTTCCATAAAGTCCTGGCTCTCTGACACTGGCAGAGTCCTGTAATTTCTCTGGGACCACTTGCTTCAATAAAAGATGCAAATTGTGGCCGGGGCTGCGGCAGAGAGCTTTAGAAGAGGTTATCATTCTTTTCTTCCTTTATTAACAGACTGGTAATTCTATGAGGGTTGGCATTGTGCCTGGCAAAAAGCTGCTTCCCAGCCTTCCTTGGCAGAGGAGGACATTGGCTGTCTTCCAACAAGGAGGTAGGAGTGGCTATCTACTCGAGTCTCGAGATTTGCCATCCTGACCCAGGAGCTGTCCCTTCCTCCTTTCCTCCATTTTCTTTTCTTTGCTACCTGGAACTTACAATGGACAGTAAGAGTCCCAACAGTCATCTTGCCAGCTCCAGGAAAGGTCTTGAAAATTGGAGAGACCTGAGCCCCTATCGGCAGCAGCACCTTCGGATGTCACTTCCATGCCAGGAAAGTAACGCCCCGTCTGATGAAGCCACATTGCTCAGGACTCTGCCGCGTGCCGTCAAATGCAAGTCCTGGTCAGTGACTCAAATAGAGACCTCCCAACCTCCCTTCCCGTTTGATGATTAAGATTCTGTGATTCCATTTGGAAGAGAACACAATATGTCAGGTCTGATTATGATGCTCCAGAAAGCTCCTTAAACATTTTAGAGAAATGAGTGTTTTATCGACAAAGACTATCTGTTTCTCACCTTTTATTGGCCAATCACCACACAGTTTTCATTATAAAGATTTTTTAGAGCCAATTAAAAATTCATACTTCAGCTTGTACTTTCTTTTTCATGAAACTATATTTTGCATAGTATTTCAAGTAAATAATGGAGAGCTCTTAGTGATGTGGCCGGGGGAAACTGTATGCTTCAATCTAGAATCTGCTTTTAATTAACTGATATTAAATTGAGAAGACTTTAGTTTGTCTATCTTAGCTTTTATCAAAATTTCACATATCTGTGAAAGTCTGATTTTTAAAATTTTGTTATTGATTTATTGTAACATCAATTTGACTAATCTGTTTAATTATAGAATAGAATATTATCATTTGGTTATAGCATTTTGTGATTTAATAACTGTTTCTTGAACTACCTCAGTATTCAATATGACCAAATAAAAAGCGTGGAATAGTACAAAAAGAGCAGTTTTACGTGTTCCAATTTTCTAAATGTCTCAGGTGGGTGAGAATACCTTCAGTAACAAAATATTCATATCAACTCAACCCTCAATTGTAAAACTGGCTTTAGAAAAAAAACATTAAAATTAGGTCTCTTAAATTTGAGGAGCATTTTGATGCAGGGGCTGAAACACATTCTTCCAAATTAATGAGCCTCAAATAGAAAAGTATCAGGGGGGCTGACAAGGATGGATCACATCATGTAAAGACTCCTGGTTCCAGACAATAGAAATTCTGAAGTTGTCACTTCTTAATCTAAGCAGTATTTTAAAAAGAAATGAAGCGTGAAGGGACCATCCAACATTCCTTTCCTTTATAAATCCTTACAGGGACTCTTCAGGTAGTCACTGGACAGAACACACGTAAATGTGGTACCACAGCGCCCTCTGCCGCATAATCATATTACTATATACAATCGTCAGCCCAAAGCATCGCCAAATCAATGTATTTTAATATAATGTTCATTCATACCCTTGCATTTTGGCGTTTATGTACAAAATATGAACAAATTTCTCAAGCCTCCACATAAGGAACGTATTGAAAAATATTATTTTAACAAAGCTGTCATGAAGGGGCCTTAGTTTAGTGTTTGGGAGGCTGATATTGGATACCAGTTAACAAAAGATTTTGATAGCAAAGTGAATATATGCACAGAAGCATTTGCGCTCCCCTGCCGAGTTTTATAAAATATTGTGTGCTAATACTTACTGTCGTGGCTCCTCTAGAGGGGCTGTTAGAGAGGAGCGCCTCACTGGGTGCGGGGCAGCAATACCGTCAACACCACCTGGCACCTGTTAGAGATGCTAATTTTCGCGCTGCTCTCTGAAATCGATCTCAGGTGGCTCTGCCCTGCAGGGGACCAAGCGCAGCTGTCTGCCCACGCACTGACGTCATGGTCACGTTGGCCTTGCCACCCGCAGCGGGCCTTGGCCGCAGCCTCTCCAATTCAGGTGATCTCTGAGTCAAATACTCGCCCTCCGGTCTCTCTATTTTAAGGTAGCACATGTTTCTCCAAGTGGTCTCAATGAAGCTGGTGGAAATGCTAACGCTGGGCAGCTGGGAAGGCCACGCAGCACAGCGCACTAGCCGCTCTCAATAACCCTTCACACTAACAACTCCCCACCTGCCCCATTAGCCTTCCGGCCGTCAAGTTCTCTTTAAAGCACAGGTGTCAAACACAAGGACTGAGGGCTGAATCCGGCCCTCCACCTTATTTTATTCCGCCCTGCACTTTGTTTCTACCTGGTAGTAGGTAGTAGAGCCGAACTCCCTGCACCTCCCTTAAGGAGTAGTTACATTTATAAAGTCCCGAAGGTACATTCCGTCCTTTGAAGGCAACCGCAAGGCTGCTGTGGCCCCTGGTGAAAATGGGTTGGACACCACTGCTTTAAAGCCTTCACAAGGGGGCATAAGCTAAGGTGGGCAACGCTAGTTTTATAAAATCTCAACTCCTACACAGGCGGTCTTGGAATTAGGTTTAGGGTTTGTAATTAGGTTTAGGGTTTGTAATTGCGGGTCTTTGGTACCTGCCTTATTGTTCTCAGCCTTTGGTCCCTTGGGGAAACCCCTCAACCGTAGAAGGAATTGAACATAACTCTTGTTATTCACTTAGAAAAATGCTACTGGTAGTTATAGAACAGTTTCAGAGATGTATATTGCAGCATAGGGAATACAGTCAATAATATTGTGATAAATATGTACGCGGGGCAAGTGGGTACTCGAAAATATAAGGGAGACCACTCTGTAAAGTACATAACTGTCTAGCCACTCTGCCGAACATCTGAAACTAATGCAGAATAATATTGAATGTAAACTGTTATTGAAAAAATGCTACTGTATTTTTCTGAAAAGATATACACATTGGACTATAAATTAATGCAGACATTATTTCTGTGAAATCTCCCATCTGCTCTAGATAAATAAAATGGTGCAGGTTAAAAAAAAAACAATTAGTCAAAACATAATCTGAACAATAAATATAAAATGAATTAAAAAAATAAACTTTGAGAACCAAAAAAAAAAATGGTGCAGGTTTTCTAATTTAAATTACTTATATTTATATTCTGTCCTAAAATATAAATTAAAAAATACTGCCTAATGAGAATGCTTTTTAAATCTTTGTACCAGTGAAGACAAAAGGCAGTTTATTTGCACAATATCAAAGTACACACGAAAGGGGCTGCTTAACTACATTCATTTCCTTTTCTTCCTGACAGTTCCACTATATTTTCCAACTTTGTTAACAGCTAGAAAAACCAGAATTATCAGCAAATCTATGTAGCGCTACAGCAAACCACTACCACCAGGGGGCGCCAAGCCCAAACTTGTTATTACAAGGATCATTGTTTTGGTTTTTTTCATGGACCACCAGACCCAGAAGGTCCCAGCCAACCAGCTTCTCAGGCTCCTCCTGGTCATTTCATCCGTCCAGCATAAATGCAAAACCACACTTTAACTGTTTAAAATTTTCTGATCCTCTCTGTTTATCATATTATGGTGGAGTTTACAGGGTCAAGTTTAGGAGAGTTCATGTGTGTAAGTGCAGAACAGTATCAGGTGCCTATAAAGAATTCAGTAAATGGTTTTCCTAACTGGGGGCCTGCAGCACACATCCGACTGGGCTCTGACTGTCTTCATCTCCTTGTCGAAAACATCCCGGGAGGATGGAGAGAGGATGAGTTGGATTTGTTCATGCAGAATTAAGGCAGCCAAAGCCCCCAGCCTCCATCTATTTTCCAAGAACAAATAGATTTTTCTGAAAAATGAATCTCTTAGTAGGAAAACACAGGTTTTTTTTGTTAACTATTTGTACAAAGAAAGTAAGTGGATGAGTTACTGTGCATATACGAGGTACATTCATTTAAAAGACTGCACAATTATACCTTCTTTTTTCTTAGGATTGAAAAAAAAATATCACCAGTTACAATATATGCCCTAGTAAGTTTTCATAATTTTGTATGGAAATTTAATTCAAAATGTTATGTTAATTCTTCTTAAAGAAACACTGTTCTGGGTGACAGTTTTCACAAAGGGACAAACAGGGACTCGAAGATTCCAGATCAAAGGAAAGCATTAATGTGAGTGTGTGGGTTATAACTAGTCTTCTCTGAGTAGTGCAGTACCTTATCCAAAGCATACAGAATTGTGCCCCAGGCACCTTCAATGAGATTGGTGATTGCAGCACCCAAGAAGCTCTTGGAATCCATAAGTAAAAGAGATGCTTCTTTTTCCTCAAAGGTAATTAACTTGGCTTTCCATAGATGAAGACTTGATGTTTGCTTTTTTCCAATACAATTTTCCAATACAATTTTGAGACAATTTTTGCTTTTTTCCAATACAATCTGATATAACAGTAGTTCACTGAGAGAGCTCACCTTACCGTATTTATAAAAAGTACTTGGAAAAGCACAATTGAGTAGAAAAGTAAAGGTGTTACAAGAGATCACATTCCACTTATAACAAAAAAAAAATCCAACCATCTTAAAGCTTTAAAAATAGGTACACTTATTTAAAGAAATAGTAAAAACATTGTATTGAAAGGCTTGCTTACAGTTACTAAGAACTGAGGCTCACTGCCGATGCAGACAGAGGTTTCAACTACCAGAAGAGAAGTTGTTCAAACGCAGGCACCAGTAGAATAGAAGCCAAGAGAACGCAGAAGGTGTTGCAAGAAAAGGGCAGGAGTGGGGAGATGCGAGGAGAAGCAGAGGGCTGGGGTCACGGGTGAGGAAAGCAGCACATGGTGAGAGCAAGAAGCCGCATGCTCAGGGAGGCCCTGGGGCACAGTGACTGGGGTCAGGCAGGCCTGGATTGGAACCCTGAGTGGGGAATCTCGACTGTTTTAGGGTGGATAACCTACCTCGTTAAGCTCTAGTTTTCTCATTGGTAAAATCGGGACAGTGACACTGTCCCTTGTGCAGGGCTGTGGTTAGAACTACACGAGAGAACATCCATCAACAGTTAGCCACAGCATGTCCTCAGGTAAACCCGGGGTCCCTACCAGCTTTAGGAAATGCAGCATTATCGGTTCACACATGTTTTATTAGACCCAGAGTGGGCTTTACAAAATTATAGTTATTTTCGAGTCCCTGGAAATGTAACAAATTTCACTCTGCCTTACTCCCACCACTCTGCCTACTTTACTCATTTATATTACCTGCTAGGCGCCTGTGGGCAACTGAGTTCGTGACCCTTGAAGTATTAGCATCGATAAGCAGCAGTTTTCAGAGAGCTGGAAGCCACAGTGTATAAGAGAGACATTCCAAGAGCTGTGGGTGTTAGAAGCCAACATGAAGAGGTGCCAAAGGGCCACCAGGTACTAAAAGATGCCCAGAAGGGAGCAATTGGAAGACCTAAGTTATCGTGTGGATATGCTGGAAACTGTGATGCGAGAATATCAAGCTTACAGGTAAGAATACCCTAAAAATACTGTGGCCAGTAAATTCACAGTTACTAAAATATTTGTAAAAAACAGTTTAGCTCTATTATTCAGTCGACTTTATCAGGATTAAAATGTCCTCTTCTATAAAATGTATGTATGTTACATACTAAATGTATATCTAAATACTTGTGAGTTTGATGTTATATTAAACCATTTTCTTAAAACCTTTTCTTGATTTCCCATTGTTTCCTTTCAAGGAGTTTACAGGATGGGATTTCCTGTTTTGAGCAAGGTATCTGAATAAAATATTCCACTAGAGGGTGCAATGCTATCACATGATGATTTGAGAGAAAGGGAAGCGGAACAAATGCTTATTTCACAGGTCCATCTAGAAGGGAGCTGTGATGTGGTACTTCGGCACACCTGCGTTGAAACTGCTGTGCTGACAGTTAAACTAGCAAATCCCGAGGTCCTGTCCAGATCCATAGCTGAGGGCCTAGGCACCTGCATTCTTAATGAGCACACCAGCCGAGTTTTATGCATGCTGGAGTTTGAGAATTATTTCCCTGAGGAGAGAAAAATTTCAGGAAATATTAAATGAGATAAGCTCTAATTTATAATACTTTTTCTACAAAAGTAAAAGTATTTCCACGTCTCCCGCCCTCCTCCAAGAAAACCCCACTGAAACCTGAGTTGATTATTAACATGATGTCATGTAAGAACACAAATTACTTAAAGCCTGAACAGATGCCTTTAAACAAAGTTTTTTTTTAAAACTGTCTAACCAAAACTTGATTTTCTGTTTTCTTTTGAAGGCTATGGTGAAAAATATTATCTCATACAGCAGGGAAGAGATATCAGTATACCACTCTTTCAGGCACGGTGAACCAGCAGAAAGTCAGGGTGCCGTCCATGGAGTACCTAATTACAGGACCGTGACTTCATAAAGAATACAAAGAATAATTGGGTCACACTTCATAAAATGGCATATGCCTTCCTCTCCGGAGACTGAAGTCCTGGGCTAGGATTCGTGGGTTCACTACTGCCATCCGCGCTGCCCTTTCCCAGAAGCCATCTCTCCTGTATCTACCCTGTGTCGCTCGCTTCCTGCCTCCGGGTGAATATCCATAGCATGTGAGGGGCCCACACGGGCTGGCTGTCAACCTCGGTGCCTAAAAGGATCAAAGCCTTGCTGTTTTGGAGAAAGTGCCCCTCCACTAGGCAGAATCACAGAGACTGGGAACGTTAGAAGAGGCCTACAAAGACCCAATTTTACCCCCTCATTTTCTAGAAATAACGGACACCCAGAAAACTGAATTGATTTGCCCAGGGTAACATAGTTAAGTGATGGGCAGATGTTTTGTGCTCTGGTTTTACTGAGTAGTAGACTTTTTTCATTCAGGAGCTAATTATCGAAGCACCACAACATATCAGAAGTTTTCGAGGTGTCAGGGAACAACACCGCCAAGATTCCCACTTTCATGAAGTTTAAAACATTAGGGTCATAACTGTGGAGTTTTGTGTATTTGTTAGAACAGGGGGCTGTGTAATTAATTATCCACCGACAAGAGATAACGGGCTTTGATTTTGTGCTTCTATCCCTTTCCCTACTGTCTTTTAGTTGTGTGTGTGTGTGTAGTCATCTTTCTGAAACATTCCTTGGGGTGGCAGCAGAGAAAAAGAGAAGTTTCTCCGTAAAATCTGTGTTGCACAACAGCAAGCCCAGTTTCACGGACAGCCCATTGTCAGAATGCTGACTCTCACGGGTAAACAAAAATCCCCGCATCCTATGTGTAACCTGCTCTAACAGCAGTGTCACAGCTGAACATTGTGTGAGACATGACGGAGACTGTTGTTGTGTTGTGGGGTTCTTTTTACTCTCAGAATATTTTAGCCACACACAAGTTTGAAAAAAAATAAATCTGATGGTAAATATATTTAATTTCTAAATTAAATGGCAACTTAAGCTTAAGTGGCAGTCAATGAAGCATTAATCTCCAAATACTGATTCAGATTTTATGCATAATCCTTTAGATATAATGCAAATAATACAAGTAAAACAAATAGTTTTCCGTTATTATATTAAAATCAGTTTTATCAGTAATTTGACATGAAGTGTAATTAATTGGCTTAACATAATACCTTTAAACTTGTTTTGACATTTTAGAGACTCAGCCTTTGCTAAGAATTCTGTCCTAAAATGAAGGACTTTTTTTTTTTTTTAAAAGAATAGAGTTTTTCAGAGTTTCCAGGGGTATATACATTCCCTAACTTTTATGTCAAAATATTGTTTGCATTTTCTTTTTCTGGGGCAGGGTCCACAATTTTCATTGGATTCCCAAAGAGGTCCAAGACACTCTCCAGATTAAATGCCCTGGTGTTAAACTGCTGTTCCTTGAACTGATTTGATAGTAATGTCTCAACTTCTTGCAAAAATAAGGAAGCGCTGGGTCAGGGAAGTGCAGGAGGTGCTGCACACACTGTCCACAGGCTGGAAATGAAACCTGTGGCTCAGGAACTAGACATGTGAAACAAGAGTGTTTACTTCCACAGCTGAAAGGTCTCTGTAAAACAAAGGGTTTGCTAGGCCTCTGTGGACCTAGAGGGTATTAGGCTAAGTGAAAAATGCCAGACAGGGAAAGGTTCCACTTCCATGAAATATAAAGAGCCAAATAAGTGAAAAAATGAAACAGACTTATAGATACAGACAACAAACTGAGGGTTGCCAGATGGGAGGGGGGTTAGGGGGCTGAGTGAGGAAGGTGAAGAGATTAAGAAGAACAGATTGGCAGTTACAGAATAGTCACGGGGATGTACAGTACAGCACAGGGAATACAGTCAATACAATTGTAATAACTGTGTGTGGTGCCAGGTGGGTACTCTAAATATCAGGGGGTCACCGTGTAAGTTGTATCAATGTGTAACCACTATGCTGCACACCTGAAATTAATATAAAATAATATCGAATGTAAAGTGTAACTGGAAGAACGAAAAGATTGGCGTAGGGACATGGGGTCTAAACTACCAGCAGCAGGCTGGGAGAAAAGACATGCTCGTGGTCCTGGAGTTCTGCAAGCATCTTCTACATCAAGCAGGGGAGAAAGATGTAGCCCTTCTGAAAGGATCTGCATGAGCTCTAGACAAAGGGGTGGGCGAAGGCGAAGCGGCAGTCCTGGGACCCGCGCAGCAGAGCCCGGGGAGCTCCCTGTCCCCACGAGAAGCAGGGGCTCCTGAGGTTTTGCCTCGCCTGGCTAGTCTCTTTTTAGATAATCTCAGAAATAGCCACCTGCGAGTTAATTTAATAATTCCAGCACACACCAGGGAGGTGGACAGTCGTTTGTTGCTTGAGCACTGCAATGATTAACCCCTTTTTCTCTCTCCCTTCCTCCCTTGGGCCTGCTGTAATTTAATGTAGGACATCTCAGGATTTTCTCCTTGTCATCGTATTTGGAGGACAAATATGACTCTGCAGCTGGACTTCCTGGATTCCAAGCCCCAAAAGCTGATCCCCAGCCTGCCGGGTGGTGGGAAAGAAGGTGAGGCACTCATGCATGGTCACCTGGCAGTGTTCAAGTGTGTCCTGATATTCTGCTCTCCGAGAAAGACGACCATGTCCCGTCCTACCAGCCCCGCATTGAGTTTTCCTCCACTTAAGAACCCGTCCTGAACCAAGGGAAGCTTCTGGGAGGCTCAGTGCCCTCCGAACCTTTTGAAGCAAAGGGAGGTTTCAATTCAGAGGACACGGAGTGGCTTTGTTCTGGACCTTCAAACCCTTGCCAAGGACTCTTTCACAGAATGATCATCTAGGTCTGTTTGCTGTCCATGTGGGATGTCTTGGGACACGGGTGAACTTCTAGAAACAGATTCCATGTTTATTCTGAGCTTAAGAGTAAGAAGTGACTATTAGAGGACCTCTTATTCAGAAGTTTATTTACTTATTTAGTAGTGTCATTTTTGGTGGAAAGCTAATAAAAGTGGGTTGGCCTTGCTTCTTTACGTCCTTCATTCCTAGTTATTAAAGTTCTGAAAATAAACACCTTTCTCCACTGCCAATTCAGTGGTCAGTTTCTCCAGTGCCAGTGGACTCCAGCAAAGGGATAGAAATTAAATGGTAAACCAATCTAATGTTGTTCTAAGAATTTGTCGTTATAATGACAGAGAGGTGAAGTTCAGTTACCCACTGAAAATGGAGCAGGAAGGTACAATATTCCCATTAGATGTCCCCTTCCTATCAAAGACCCTGAGAGCTCTCCAGTGCTTGAGCTGAGCATGACAAAGGGGAACAGGGGGGCGTTAACTCTGGGTCATGTGAAAATCTATGGCATTGTGGGGACAGAGATCTGTCTGAGGAAACTTCAGAGCCTGAACAGGAGCATGAGGTAAAAGAGCAGGCAGTGCGGTGGGCAGAGGGGCAGGCCAGGATGATGAAGAGCAGCCTTGATTATCGACCCAGAGCACAGGAGTGTGGGCGTGGGCTTGACATGGACTAACTGATGTGCAGAGAGAAGTAGAAAATGTTCTTCTTATATTTTCTTCATGGAGTTTTGTAGCTCAGCTGGTAAGAGTATCTTCCCAGTATGCCAAGGTTGTGGGTCCCCCGGTCACCAATGAATGCATAAAAAAGAAGAACAACAAATTGATTTTCTCTCTCTGTCTCTGTTTCTCTCTCCCTGTTCCTCTCTCCCCTGCTTTCTCCCCCCTCCCTCCCTCTTCCTCTCTCCCTCCCTGACTCCCTCTCTGTCTCTCCCTTCTCTCCCTCTCTCAAATCAATAAATAAAAATTTTTTTAAAAGAAATTTCTTTATAATTAATCGAGGTGAAAAAGCAAGACCAGAAGAGACCTGAGGTTTCTTATGTCTTTGAGTGAGACAAGGGGAGCAGCTTCTCTGTCATTCTGAGGTTCTCTCAGAGGTTCTCCTGAGATGTGCAATATTCTCACTTCACGACTGGATTCCTTTCCTGTACCTGAACTCACTGAATGCGAAGATGAGTGGATTTGGGGACAAAATCTACCGAGATCACATTACATGAACAGAAGTGGGGCAGCCTGCACAGACAGAATATGTGGAAACAGAGAATATAAGTTGTAGGCAGGTATAGGGAATAAATTGTCCCAGACCCTGGATTTGAAGTTTGGGCCACCTTTTAGCAAGTCTCCAAGGAGTGAGGCAAAGACGAGTTTGGGTGACGAGGGTTTTAGAAAGGCCATTAGTGCAGCTGTGCGGAGGACGAGCTGAAGTGAGTGTGAGACCAGTAGCCCCTGCTCCTGGTTTTTCTCCCCAGGGCAGGGAAGGAACTGACTTCTTGACAGTGGCTCTTACGAAACATTACTTTTATTTTGGAAAACACTGACACTTTTATGGGAAAACTCCCATAACTTCCTGTCTTCAGACTGAATATGTATTTATAACTGCATCACACCCTTCTTACTTCCTTCTCTCTCATCCAAGAGGATAAAACGTCCATGAATTTTCACCCTGTATCTTTCAAATTTATTTTTACCTCTCTCTCTTTATATAAAACTCCCTTACCTTCAACATGAAAACCGGCTTGTATGTCTCTCTCAGCTCATCTTTCACCATAGCTTACTATTTTATTAACTCATTATAGAAAATTTATGAAATACAGAAAGTAAAACAAATGAAATTACTTACAATCTCATCTGTAATATATTCTTCAATCTTTTTTTCTTTATGTGCACATAATGTGTATTAGAATGTAAACATTCAGACCATTTTAAAATCAAAACTTAGTTCTTATATATTTTTATTTTTTGGAGCGCCCACAGAATGGAGGCGGGAAGGTAGAGGAAGTGGTTGACTATTAGTAAAGTATAAAGGCAGGTTTCTTTTGTGCTAGGAGTTCAGAGGAGGGAGGGAGAGGAAAGTCATGCCCACTCGTGGAGCCTGGACGATAACGCGGTTCATCCAGAAGCTCCTCCAGCAGAAAGAGGTCTCACTGCTCAGGAAGAACTTGAGACCGTTCCCGCAGAGGACCACCTGGAGAGACGTCGAACAGGACAGAGCCCCGCAGCGTCTGAGCCACCCCTCCAAGACCACTCATCCTTGACTTTGAAACCACCCGCTGTCTGCACTTGTGTCCTGGAGCCCAGGACTGGAATTTATCTCTATCCATCCATTCACCCATTTGCTACCAAGCAGGAGTGTCCCCTTCTGTGCCGCCAACCTTCTTTCTCTCAGAACCTATCTGCATAACCAGCACGGCTGCTCCCTTTACCCTCATCCTGGGACATTTGCACACCTAGAAAAGGGGTCAGCGCTGGATATCTGGTGGAATGGTAATGGGGAAGCCCTCTACTATCTCTTTGATGGGGAGAAGCTAGAAGTGAACAGTTGTGAGACACTGGTTTGCAAACTGTTTTCTATTTATGAAATTTAAAAACACAACTTTATTGAGATATAATTGACATTTATCCTGCATATGTTAAAGTGTAAAATTGATAAATTTTGATACACATTATACACCTGTGAAACTAACACAATCAAGAACATGAATATATCTATCATTCCAGTTTCCCCTTGTCTTTTTATATTTCCTCCTACTCACCACCATGACCCCTTGGCAGACAACCAATGATTCTGGGGCTACTAAATTTAGAGCTGTAACGAACTTTCCTATACAAGTCTTCCCGTGGCATGCACTTTTATTTCAATTGGGTAAATGCCCTGGGGTGAAATGCCTAGATTGTATGGTTGGTGTTTTTTTTAACTGTTAAAAAAAATGGCCAAATTTTTTCAAAAATAGTTGGACCATCTTGTGTTTCCATAGTCAGTCCCTCCATATTCTTCCCAAGCCTTGTTATGATCAGTCTGTTTAATTTCAGCCATTCTAATAGGCAATGTAGTGGCATCACTGTGGTTTTAATGTGCATTTCTCTGCTGACTAATGCTGTTAAACATTGTTTATATTTTCATTTGCTATCTGTATATCTTTTTTGATGAAATGTGTATTGAAATTCCTGACCCATTTTAATTTATTGGAGCTATATAATATACAGTATATGATATATATGTATTCTTTTGAACTTTCAGGATTCTTTACACATGGGTGATGCAAGTCCTTTGTCAGGTATATAATTTGAAGATATTTTCCCCAATATGTGGCTTGCCATTTCATTATCTTAACAATGACTTTTGAACAGGAGATGGTTTTGATTTTGACAAAGTCAAATATATCGATTTATTTTACATGGATTTTGCTTTGGTGTCATATCTAAATATTCTTGCCTAACTCAAAGTTAATGAATGTTTTTCTCCTGGACATGCTATTTTAAGTTTTACATTTACTGGACACATTTTGAGTTAATTTTTATATATGGAGTGCGATGTGGATCATAATTCATTTGTTGCTTTGATTAAAAAGACCCTCTTTCCTTACTGAATTGCTTTTGTTTCTTTGTCAAATTACTGGACTGTATATGTGTGGGTCTATTTCTAGCTCTCTAGTCTGGTCCACTGATGTATTTGTCCTTGTTGAAAACTATACGACACTGCCTTAATTCTTGTAGGTTTACTTACACCTTTTTGGTAACATTTAATTCCGTTCATATAGTCCTTCAACTTTGTGCTTCTTATTGAAGTTGATTTGGCTGTTCTAATTCTCATGCATAAAAACTGAGACCTTAGACAGCTTACAACCTCTCTCTGCCTCACTTGCGTTTTCTCACTCGTGACACTACAAGAACACCTATTTTGTGTTTTTCAGGAGGCTTCAGTGAGGTTGGATTTATAAGAAAGCATGCAGCACACTGCTTGGCATCAGTGAGCAAACAGTAAATTCTGGCAATATTTGTAGCCATGAATATAATTCATTTAGTGTATCATCGCTATAAAAGATCCACACCTCTATCAAATTTACTTAATGGCAACTCAAAAGGAAAATGTCCCTAGGACATTGACCTGATAATCTGTGTATTTTCTGAAATATTTACATGTATACACTATACATTATTTAATTGCTCACATTTCCCCGCTTGCCTCAACTGTTAAGCATTTTGGAAGCGAATTGCCCATTCCACACGAATAGTGTACGAGACCTGTGGCATGCACCTTCCTTATGCTTGCCTGTGAGTTTACTCCATTCATCCTCTTCTGCTACTACACACCTTAACCATTCACCTAACTTTTCGGTTGGCATTTCTGCAAGCAAGCTCAAATTCTTTGGGTATGGAGATGCAGTGCTGGTAAGTTTTGAAGGCTGCAGCGAGAGAGGGCTGAACGAAGCGTGTTGCAGGGCTTTGTAAGCTAACTGACGTGTGAATGCCCGCACTGTCAACTCTCAATAATGGAAAGAAAATAATTCCAATTCTTCAACAGTGGGTATGATAATTTGTACTATTTTATATGAATAAAATTTCTTAGCTTATTGAAATAAGAATGGCAACTGAAAGGAGCTGAGGTGCATTTTATCTGATCAACGCTCAACATGAAAACGCCCCGAGCCATTAAGACCCAGAGAGGAACTTCATTTAAAGTCACATATCTGTGTTCTCAGACCTTTGGGAATCATGAACTGAAACACGATTTTATGCTTCAGCTTTTACATAATCAACTTTTGAACAAAAATGCAGGAAGTCTTATAAATGTTTGAAAAATTAGCTGGAAACCCAGATCAATGAGTGACTAAGAATCACTTCCAATCACTATGTAAGTTAAATGTAGCCTATAAATTGCATTACCAAGATTCTGCTTCTAGGAATATATTCAAAGAAACCCAAAACACTGATTCAAAAGAATGTAAGCACCCCTATGCACACCGCGGTGCTATTTACAATAGCCAAGGTTTGGAAGCCACCTCAGGGCCCATTGGTAGATGAGTGGACCAAAAAGCTGTTGCACATTTACACAGTGGAATACTACTCAGCCTTAAAATAGAAGGAAATCTTACCTTTTTGCAACAGCATGGCTGGACCCAGAGGATAATATGTTAAGTGAAATAAGTCAGTCAGAGAAAGACAAGTGCAGTATGATTTCACTTTCGTTTGGAATCTAATGAACAAAATGAACAAACAAACAAAGTAGAAACAGACTCAAAGAGAGAACAGAATGACAGCTGTCAGAGTGGAGGAGATGGAGGGCTAGGTGAAGAGGGGAAGCGATTAAGGAGAAAAAAACCCTCATAGACACAGACATCGTATGATGATTACAAGAGGGAAGGGGATGGGGGCAGGTAGGTAGAAGAGGGTACGGGGGGGATAAATGGTGATGGAGGGAGACTAGACGATGGGTAGTGAACACACCATACAATAAAAAGATGATGTAGTATAGAATTGTATACTTAATTGTATATTTAATTAATCATCGTAATTCCAATAAATTCAATAAAAATATAGTTAAAGAAAAAAAAGAATGATTGTACCCTTAAGATACAATAAAGTGACTGAACTACCCAAAACTGAGCTCACAGTGAGAGGAAATAAAGAAATAAAGATTCTAGTTTTCAAACTTCAGTAAAAATCTTCATCCATTTTTTTTCTTATTAACAGTGAGCTAGCAAAAAGGGAAAAACTCTTACTCTCTCTCCATTGAGTTTTCTCTTAGAACAACCTTTAGGACCCCAGGTCTCGGTCTCTGGTCTCAAGTACAATGTGGGCACAGCTTCCCAGAGAACTGTGGGGTCACCCCACTTACACAGGAAGAACTCTCAAAACGGGTCTTGACTCTTAAAACAGGAAAAAATATACGACATGTGGGTAATATTAACCTCAGAGAGTACTTTGCTTTTAAGTGATTTAATTTCACAAGCCATGAAAAGCTGTTGATTGCAATCAATTTACATAGAAATTAGTCAAATATGCCAACATTGTTACTACAGCTTCAAAATTGTAACTGCCTGTAGTAAACAACCTCACACCTCCTGGAAATGTGGTGATAGGACATAAATGCTATGGGATTATGTTAACTTTAATGCTTTAATACACACATCACCCCTCAAGTCAAATTCTTTCACTGTAACGACATGGTATCTTATAGAAAAGTAATAGCCTTGTGCATACAGGGGATGTCTTTGACCTCATGTATTATAAGAGATGATTGTGATTTAAAATGGTTTTCCAGAGTGGAGAAAACAGTGCTGTGGGTTGCCTTGACAACATGGGTTAGTTGCATCAACAAATCCATGGCAATGCGGGACCTTCTAGTATGACAAGATTGGAAACTATCTACCAAATTAGGTTAAAAGAAAACTAATTCCACTGCAAGACAGTGTTACCTGACCTATAAAATATTAGTTCTCACTTTTATCAATAACCTTGTTCGAAAATAGGTGAAAAATCTAGGTGGACAGGATGGCCAAGAAAACAGGAAGAAAACAGATGTGTAAGGGTTTTATTCAAGAGACTGTCCCCCCCACTCCAAACTATTGTGCTCCCACGAAGATTTCAGGAGATGTTGCCTATTCTCTGTAAGTCGATTCTGCTATCAAAAATGTGTCCTGCCCAGACTCTCCTGATTTCCACTGGAGTCTCCCACAAACCTTCTCTATGGGAAATGTCACTTGCCCCTATTGCGTGCTCTTAATAATGAGCATTATAAGGATTACCACAACAAAGGTAGTTACTAGCTCAATAGAAAACACAACCTGCTAACGTGTGCCTTGTGATCCAATTATTCTGGCAGGGCTGAGCAGGGATTTATCTGAAAGAGTCCTCCTCTCAGACAAAGCTTGTTACTAAAAACGTACATTATTGAACAGATTTGTTTCCTTCCCTCACAAAGGGCCCCTTGGTGACATTGTTCTTAGTAGGCAGTTTTGATACTCTTCCTCTCAAAACCACCATAAAGCAATTTTGAATGAGGAGCTTGGAATTTTCTTTCATAAATGATTTTTTTGAAAGATAAATGGAGCTTTGCTTTTCTTTGGCTTAAGCTGCAGTTATGTGTTTTGTTTTCAACATAGCCTCATACTGTGATCCATCTGGTATTATCAGAGACGGGGCCTGGGTGAAGGAGATATACTGTGTTGCTGGGCTGGCCTTCTCTTTGTATGCCCTGCAAGGTCATAAGGTCAAAAGGTGTTAAGGTCACCCAAGGGAATTGAGACTTGAACAACACACACTAGGGACAGAGGAGCTGCCTCTGTAATTGCAGAGTTAAGAAGCATTAGCTCAAGCTCAGATGAGTTAAGATGGTATAAATGGGTAAACACAATGAGATACCACTTCACACCAGTCAGAGTGGCCATCATTAACAAAGCAACAAACAACAAGTGCTGGTGAGGAGGTGGAGAAAAGGGAACCCTAGTGCACTGTTGGTGGGAAGGCAGACTGGTGCAGCCACTAAGGAAAACAGCATGGAATCTCCTCAAAAAACTAAAAATGGAACTGCCTTTTGACCCAGCAATTCCACTGCTGGGATTATACCCTAAGAACCCTGAAACACCATTTCAAAAGAACCTATGCACCCTAATGCTCAAAGCAGCACAATTTTCAATAGCCAAGGGCTGGAAGCAATTTAAGTGCCCATTAGTAAATGAATAGATCAAAAAACTGTGGTACATTTACACAATGGAATACTACATAGCAGAAAGAAGGATCTCCTATCCTTCACAATGGCATGGATGGAACTGGAGAGCACTATGCTAAGTAAAGTAAGCCAGTAGGTGAAAGACAAATACCATAGGATCTCACCTGTAAATGAAACCTAATGAACAAAACAAACAAATGAGGAAAATAGAACCAGAGATATGGAAATCTCTGGAAGATATGGAAGGGGAAGGGTCTAGTCAAGGAACATGTATAAAGGACCCATGGACATGGACAGCACAGTGGGGATTGACTGTGGAAGTAGGGGTGGGTGGGGTGGGGAGAGCAATGGAGGAAAAGCTGGAGCAGCTGTAATTTAACAACAATAAAAAATATAAATGGGTAAACAGTGACAGCTGCAACATGTTCAGGGTCAAAGTAACCTCACAGAGTGTGCCATTGAGAGCAAGAACAAACAATGCTTTTGTTCAAAGTGACATTTATTTTCTTTCTCCTGGGAAATAGCATAATGGATGGACTCATCCCCTATATTAAAGGCCAGTGTTATTCACAAGGCTTTGTGTCCATTCAAGGCAAAAACCTTCACTCCAAGCCTATGAATAATTTAAAGTGAGTCAATGGAGGCACTGCTTTTTACAAGTATCTTTGGAAGAGACAAATGAACAGGCATGGCATCAACAATGACTCCTTGACTGTACAGCCGGTAGAAAAATAGGTGTATTATTTGGGAAGCATGCCAAAGTCGTCATCACGAACAGTTTCTGACTCAGTCCTACGCATTAGGACTTCTCAGTCAAGATAAGAATGTAGAGATTCCGAGCTGGAAGCCATCATTTGTGCTCTTAGCTGAGCCCTTTAGCCACATCAGTCGACAAGCTGACCACCACACCTGCCATGTGAATGCTCTAACAGGACCACAGGGAAACAGGGATTTTTTTCTAAGAGGACAGAACTCATCTTTTTCCAATGATTTTATTTCTCATGGTACATGGGCCATCATCTGTCCTTTGGTCTACTCAGTGTGACCGCATGGGTGGTCAGTCTCTCTGGGATCTAACTAGGTGAAATATGAGTCCATCTTGTGGTTACATTAAAAAAACCTTCAATTTTAGAGAAGGAAGCAGGAATATCTAAATAAAATCTGCAGCTGGTGATAAATATAACAGAAGAAACTTATATTCTGGTTCTCATTTTGCTCAAATGTCTAATTTTGAGTAAGGTGTTTAATAATACTGGGGTCTTGTGCATATTTTCTCTTCTTATAAAATAAAATGTTAGATTCAGTGGTTTACAATATTTTTTCTGTAGAAGCCAAAGATTTTTCAATTTCTGGGGTTATCCATGTTCAAAGTTGAACAGAGAGCAAGGAGGACTCTGGGTCCCCCTTTTTTACTTTTCTCATTAGTCTAATAAGAATATTTCAGCATTTACCTCTTTTGTTATTTACTCTTTAAGATTCAAAATGAACTTTTACTTTTGGAATACTTTTAAGTTTATAAAAACGTTTCAAAAGTTGTGTATACCCCTCACTCACTTTCCCCTCACGTTAACATCTTACATTAGTCGAAACAAAGCAATATTAGCACATTAATATTAACTAAACTGCAGGCTTCATTAGGATTTCACCATTTTCCCACTAATTTCCTTTTACATTTTAGCTAGAGAATGTTCCCTGATAAGAGTTCTGAGACTATGTTTCATAGGACTTGGAAAGTCCGGGAGAGATGTGAGAGACTATCCAGGACCTAATGGAGGCCTCTTTTTGATATCACCAGACTGACTGAAAGATGTGCATTAGGAATTCCTTTCTCCTCACACGAATCAAAGCTACAGAAAGCATGTCTGCATTGGTGTCACCTGGGAATAAGTTAGGAACATGGAATCTCATGCCCTACCTCAGGACTACAGAATAATCAAAACTTAATTCATTTTTGAGATTTACTTCCATAAACCTACAAGAGTTGTTCATTTAAAGACTACATAGCATTTCATTTTATGACAGTTTCCTGCACCCTTCTAGACCCTTCTGCACTCTTTTCTACCATTCTCTAGAAGAAATCACTTTTAAACGTAGTAGGTGGTGCTTCGGGCATTTATGTCCATCATTTTATATGTCTCTGCTGCTGTTGACAGCTCACTGGTTTACAGGCCTTCCTCAGCTGTGCGGCTGAGTCAGAAGTCACACTGAAGGTCTTCAGTGCCAGCCAGCCCCTCTCAGCCAAGGTCGCTGGAGGAAGACGTGCTTAGCCAGCTTTGCTGGGATCATGTTCCCTGGGTAAAGCATACAGTTGTACTAATTGGCCTATGGATGACACAGGGAGCAATGGCCCAAGAAGACCAGAGGCTCCAGACATGTTTGCTGGGCATCATGGGGTGAAGACTTTCATGATGCATGCCAAACAGAAGCACCAGCTGCTTAACGTTTCTCCAGGCCAGAGGGCTCAGATGACTCAGGTGCTACTAGTCCGTTTAGAGTGGGTGCACCTGCTCCAGAACACCTTAGTCTCCACCACTCCTCGTCTTGTCCCCAGCACCATATTGTCATTTCATCACAAAACCAGACTGCTTCATTCGTTTATCTTACCTGTCTGGCTTCTGATATCAAGAAAATTATCTGTGGGACTGAGCAGTTCTCCACAGACATTGTTGGTGATTTTTCTCAGCCAGTTTGGAGGACTGTCTTTGGGAATTCTACTTCTTGCTCCCGACTCTCGTTTAACAACTTTTCCATCTTAATTTTTAAAATTAAATTGTTCCCCTAGTGGCACAGAGAGGCAGTTGTGAAATTGCATGTTTTTTAAACTAAAAAATCTCACTGACTTTCCTTCAATTATAATGTAATAGTTGGAATTATATCAGTCATGTCCAGAATTACTAAAATTATCTCTCATATAATTTTTAAGTCTACCTCAAAATATTTCAAGTCATTCATCTCAAACTTCCTACCTCCATCTAGTAGTGAATTGTACCTGGGCATCAACGAACCCCTTCCAGTGTGGCCATTCAGACACAGCTTGCTGTGGTGTGGTCTTATTTATGAAGGGAGTCCAGCCAGAGATTAACAGTCTCTTAGGAGATATGCCATTTCTTAAATGCAAAAACATGTAGCTCGAAAGTTTGTTAGCTTTGCTCATTAATAAAAATATGCCATCAAAATATCAACTCTGGTATTAAACTAGCTCTACATTTACAGAAACCTGAGATTTCAATAGAATAGCTTTCTTAGATTCAACTAACCCTTTGGCTAAGACCTTTAATCTACACTGGTTGCCTTTACTGTGCCAAGGAGAAAATGGCTTCCAGCCCAGCCTACCTCTTTCCTCAGGGTCAGGCGGCTTCCATGTGTGCTTTCAAGAACCACTTAAATCTGCTTTACTACAGCCTTTAACCACCTGCTTACAATTTATAAGGGGGAAAAAAACCCAAAGTGTGGTCTGGGCCACTTACATCTAGCTGTCAGTCAGTCACCTTTCAGGATGCCTCGTTAACATTCAACTACACTCAAACAC